>JAHBCN010004349.1:0-65159 GCA_019359885.1 Listronotus oregonensis
AGAAAAGATAACCTTAAGTCTTGGTCAGCAAGCCACGGTTTTCCAAGCGAAAATCGCAGCAATAATGCGCCGTGAAAAAGGAAGTAAAGGAAAACATATCGTCATTTACTCAGACAGCCAAGCGTCTATTAAAAGCTGGGTGTAAAGAGAGTTTCAAAGCTGGTGGGTACAAACACCAGGACAACGACAGGCAAAGCAGTTCATTAAGACCTGCTCGGCCAAGTTTACCTCGGACCTACTGAGCCACAGCCGTAAGGTCGTAAGGATAACGGTAGGTCAACTAACAGGACATTGCAAACTCAACAAGCACCTGGAAAGAATAGGCCTGGTGGAGGATAGCCTGTGTAGGTTCAGCCAGGAGGCTGAAGAAACAGCCGTATGTGTGGTGCCACTGCGAAGCACTATGTAGGCTTAGTGAGGAAAAGCCAAAACCGGCAAATTATATGGAGTGGCCAGTGTCAAGACTCTGAAGTCTAGTTAAGAAGGCGGGCCTGGAAAAGGTACTCTTAAGAACGATAGGAGAAACCACAATAAATCTGGTAAGGTTGCAGTGGTTGAAGTCGTTTGTGCCATCTCCGCTCAAATAATCTAATCTAATCTAATCTGAGGCCTTATTTAATTTAATTGTTGTTTTATAAATTTATAAATGCGGGCGATTTTGTTACTCTTTCGACCTAAGGCGTAAGAAGAGGATTTTACGTCCTCAAATGAAAGTGTAAAATTATATTTTACGCTCAGTCGTATAGAAGAGTTATTTATGAAACAACTTTTTTGCATGAAACGTTAAAATTGTCAGACGAGACCGTAGATCGAGTTTAGTACTTATTAATAATGAAAACTGTGCTGCTTGGATATTTCGTTGATCTGGCTATTACATTTTTGCCCGAGTTCCTTATGGTCCAAATATTCAATGGTAAAGACTTTAATGGTAGATAAGATTATTTATATCGCTAATTACCATAAGTTAATCAAATATATAAGGCAAGGGTCAAAAGTATAGCGGCCAAAAAGTCCAAAATTTTGTCTGTAGAAGATGTTTTAAAATTTATTTATGAGGCAACGAATGACACGCTTTTAATAAATAAAGTTGCATTAATATTTGGTGTTTTTGATGGATGTCGACGATAAGAACTTGTGAATATGCTAGTTACCCACGTAGAAAATAGATAATCAGCTTTCGTGATAAATGTACCAGAGACAAAAACCGATAAAAAGCGCGTTTTTGTCATTGTTGATGAAGACGAAATGAACAGTTTAAAGCTTAAAAGAAACTACATGTCTTTACGGCCACATGGTTGTTCAGAAAAAAGGCTTTTTCTGACTCATAGACAAGATCGCTGTATTATACAGGCAGTTGGCAAAATCCCACGAAATAATTGCAAAATATCTGGGTTTGAGCGATCCAGAGAAATATACTGGTCACTATCTTGCTAAAGGATATTTGGGAGACATACTGTCTTCCAAATCTTAAAAAATTGAGGTTTCAAGGGTGCTGGCAGGCATAACTTCTGGATCTGGCATCATATCGCAGAAACCCGTGCCTGAATCAACAACGTTCGCTGCAGATAATCCAACTATTACCGGATCCTTTCAGAATTGCCAGTTTTATGAGAATTCGACCAAATGTTATGCAGATAATTAAATATTAAATTTTTTAATTTCATATTTTGTTATTTCAGTAATAAAGGTTATTAATAAGTTAATCAGAATTTTTTTTAATGTCGGTGAAGGTTGCGCCCTTTTGAGAGCCAGCTACTTTAAGTGTCTGTGAAAAAAGCCTATGAAACTTTCTTTCTTTCCCATTTCTACGACCCAAAAACTGGGAGTAAGAAAAGTTTCATACGTTTTTTCCTAGGGATTATTGAAAGAACGGGCTTCTAAAAAGGAGTTAACTTTAAAATCTTTTTTGTCTTTATGCCCGCGCGGGACATAAAATGCATTTTATGCTCATGCAGGCCGTAAACTGCACTTTATGTCCGCACGGATATAAAGTGCACTATAATGTAGTTGGTAACTAAACAATAAAAACACAATAATGAACTAGTATAACATAAAATCTTTTTTTTTATATATAAAATTCTCTTATTTATTTAAAGACCATAATATAGGAAGGTATATAAAATAAATTGTCAGTTACATCTACCTACAGATATTTTAACTGTCATTAGTATTGATGTGTTGTCATGCTATTGTTACACTGTAATAAATTAATTTGTTTCATATTGTATTTCAAATTGTATTGCAATCTTTTTGCATTTAAATCTAGCATAAATGCAAAATATAAGCGATTCTGAAGAAGTTCCAGATGATGTAAGTGTAGAAGCTGAAGGGGGGTATTAAGACCAATCCCAGTGGAGTAAAAACTAATATACAACGCGGCTTATAAAAGGTTTAAGGTATGGTGTCAAGCAAAGTCAATTAAAAAATAGGTTAAATTTTACTTAACGGACATGACGCCGATTTTGATGAATTCTTGCATATGGGTTTTTTTTGGGCGCTTAACATGAATCTAGAATGTTTTTTCGGCAAACTCTGGTTCTTGAGTTATAAAGCCCTTAAGTGGACTAACCTCAAAACTCTTTCTTTTTTAAAGTAATTACCATCAAACAGGAACATACACCGATTGGGCACTTACCTACATAATAAACAAATATTTTTAGTAAAAAACACCTCAAATAAATTAAGTTTTCTTTATGTTACTGGGTATAAGTGGTTCTTCACATTTATAATTAATTGTTATCAAAAAAAAAAAACTGGTTTTATTTGAAGTATTTATAACCAATAAAATATAGTAAATTTTAGTGTATTTGTTTAATATGTAAGTACCCAAGCAGTGTATGTTCCCATCTGATGGTAACCAGTTCCAAAAAGGAGGAATTTTGAAAAACTGTCCATTTTGAGGTAAGTCCACTTGGATGCATCATAACTTAAAAACTAGGGGTTGCGGGAAGAAACTGATTTTAGATTTATGACCAGCGCCAAAAAAAAAATCCGGTATGCAAAACATCATTAAGATCGGAGTCATATCTGATAAATAAAATTTTACCAAAGAAAAGCAATAAGGGTGTGATTGGTATGTAATTTATTTAGAAAAAAAATGTGGACAGAACTTCTTATAATTTTAGATCTCAATACATTAAGAGACAGAAATTTTTGGATAGGAACTTGGCTCCTATTTTGCATAAAGGTTTTTCGTGAAATTACTTATTTATGAAACTATTTAACCAGTGTAAACTATTAATATTTGCAACACCGCCTTTTGGAACATTCGAACAGAACTTTACTTATTCTGAAATTGATTGGTTCGGTTGTTCTTTGTTTCGGAAATTCGTTCTTTTGGTAAATATCGTAAATCACGCACTCGCAGTTCGGAAGATATTTCATCTCTAAACTATTTTATTCTTATGAAGTTACAGAAAACTCTACAAAATATTTCTACTTACCGGAACCAGCACTTTGATGGCCCGCTAGCCCAAGCATCGCTGCCGCCGATCCCTGACCCCCTCCTGCCGCAGCGTTCATTTGAGCCGCCGCAGCAATACCGTGAGGCAAAAACGCTGCGGCTACCGCGGCCTGAGCATTAAAATAGGCCATTCTACTTGCAGCCATTGTCATGTGATGGTGACTGAAACCATGTTCTGATGGGTGGAAGCCGGCTGGAGCTTGAAGTTGATACTAAGAACAATAAATAATGATTACACATAACATAAAAATTAAAGTATTTAAAAGGGCAAACAATAGTTATTTTTATACCAACAGCGTAAAATAGCACTGCGGAGGGCGTAAAAGCGCTGTACGCTGGATGCAAACAATATTTTTTGTACGACTGAAATTAATGACTAATTATTTACTGTAGTTACGTTTTCTGTATTTTTGTTAACACTGGTATACGAGTATTAGATTGTTTTGCTGATGTTACTGTCAAGCTTATGTCAAATTGATTAAGCAACTTTAAGTTACCAAAGAAATAATGACATGTGGTGTCAACAAAGTTGTCAAAAAAGTGGTTTTTAAATTTGAAATATGAGCCGAAATAATCCACAAATAGAAGAAGCTGCAAATAAAGTCTGCCTACAGTTGTTGCTAGAAAAGTGAAGACTAATTGATAAAAAGGTATTGGTGATTTCATAAGATAGAAATCCAAATTCGAAAATTCTGCAGTCGAAAATGTGTACCACTTTTTATATGATAATTTTGTACGTTAAAATTATTAAATCATTTTTCATGGCAATTCTATAATCAGTTTTTTTCTCTTGTACCAGGACATTCGGGAATGAAAGGCAACGAAAAAGCGGATGAGCTAGCGAGACAGGGATCATCCACACCATACTCTGGGCGAGAACCTGCTCTTGGAGAGACCAAAACCACAGCACGAGGACAAACCAGGAAACAAATACGACGAATACTGAGGGAACCTCGGTAGAATTAGACATGGAAAAAGCTTCATAAGAGGCCCATCCAAAAGAACGAAGAAAGAACTCCTCAGACAAAGTAGGAAAATACTTTGCATAACAATAGGGTTGCTAACAGGGCACGATAACCTAAAAGGACACCTACACAAGATAGGCTCATACAATGGGGACCCAAGCCGCAGAATGTGCGATAAGGGAAAAGCCTACCATATTCTGTGCGAATGTGAAGCTTTGAATCACAAAAGACATGCATTATTTGGGCAACCGGAAATGAGCCCACAGGACTATATCAACCAATCAGTCTCGGGGTTATACAGACTTGAAGAAGGAACAAGACTAATGGAAGGATTGATATAAAGATAATGGGAGATTAGGAACAAAAAGCCCAAGGGGCTGCGCTGTCTCCGGTAGTGAATCAATACGGCTCCCATGAAAGAAGAAGATATTCAGTTTTATAGTTTTGTGCATCTTTTATTCTTCATTAACTCTAAAATATTACAATTATTATATTTCAAATCGCAGAAACAAAGATAGGAAATGCACTACAGCGCAGAAAAATTGTTAAGGATATGTCAAATAACAAACTTATAGCCATTGAAGGTATGCGTGATTTCGAAAGTTTGGATTTCGGAGAGCTCTTAAATAGGCTTTTTTTCTGCCGTAGTTTGCAGTTCATACTCTGTCATTTTTGCGCGGGTTTGATATCGAACCGTTTTCTGACTGTCACCAAAATTAGATAAAAATAACCAGTTAGCAAAACAGAAATTTGTAAGAAATACAACAAACATTTTTAATAGTACGCATAATCTTCATATTATCGAATTGCTATCTTTCGTTTAATTTTAAGATTGCTTAGATTTGGTTTTGTCAAACTATTTTTTTTTTCTTAAAACAAATAATATTTTTTTAAAATATTATAGCTTTGCAAAATACATATTCATCTGATACCTTTATAAGGGAAATTGACACAAAGTAGGTACATTGATGAGGCGTCTAGTAAAAATAAATATATTTTTTAAACCATTTAGCGGCAAGTGGGGTACTGTTAAAAGAAGGATTAAAAGAGCTATTTAAATATCGAAAAATCATAGCTGGCTCCCATATAAAAATCGAAAGTTTAAGTTAGTAACTAAAAAACAAAAAAAGATTGGAGACAAAAATTGGTGGCACACTATTAGTGGTAAAAAATTGACTTAATAATGTCACAGTTTAAAACATATCTCCATTAAAACAAATAAAGCACAAGCACAAAATAAAATCGACGGTTTTTACTTTTTCGCTTATATCTTCAGGACTAAATTTTAAAGAAAAAATTTAACCGCACAGTCAAAATTACCATTCAATTCTCTAAAACTTTTCTCATTTAAACATTTCTCTATCTTGTATACTAAATAAGATAGCAATACAAGTAGGCCGAATTTAGAACATTATCGGCCAAGTAATGATCGCGTTGTTACATTTAGTAATGGAATGGTACTTCATTAACGGATAAATTTTTGTCGGATAATTTCCATGGTTAAATTTCACAAAAAATTATTATTATGGAAATTATTTTATTTGGAAAATAATTTTATTCGTTAATGAAAGTACCGGGCCTTAGTTGTTAAAAGTTAACAACGGTTTAGAATGTTTAACAAAACGTCATTGTCAGTGTTATACAATGATTTTAGTAAGAAACCTGTCAAAATTTGACATTTTGTTAAACATTCTAAACCGTTGTTAACTTTTAACAATTGCTAAGTCCATTGTTAAATTTAACAACGCGATCATCACTCGGCCGAATGTATAGTAAATACTTGTTGGCAACAATAGCAACATCACTTTCATTCTTTATCTGATTATTTGTAAAAGTATTAAAATAAAGTTTTTTCGAAAGTGATTTTTATATGAGCAGACCCGCCCCAAAACCTAAATCCTAGCTATGCCAATATTAGGTCTGTTTGTTATCTAGAAATAGTGTACACTATTTTACATATTTTTGGAAATATTATTGTCAGTATAATTTAAGACTAGGTGTTTGGTATGAATTCTGGTGTAAACTAGTTTTCACTTAATTACGCTAACTCTTGAAGTAGTGAAGTTATATGTATTTTTACTACAAGACTTGAATTTGTTTGTTTATAAACATAACTATAAAAATATAAATTTTTTTCATTTCTGAAATATGCCTAAAACGCGTTTGGTATAAAAATCAAATACGGAACTTATTTATACTTGGTTCCACTTTTTTGTCCTACATTTTCCTTCCCGGTCCTACACTGTACTTGACTACAAACAGACCTATTAGCTCCTATTTTCTTACCTTTTGGTGGGGATATACATTGGGTGTTATTGCAGACACCGCGGCAGTTGGTGATCTATGGTGGTGTGAATCACCCAGCCCCAAAAGCTCCTGTATCGCGAAAGGAGATCGTTGAGGCATCGTTTGTGACGGTTTATTTAAAATGCTGGGTGCCGTCACGTGGATTGTGTCTACTGAAAAAGAAATATTTTTTAGTTTAGGATTAAAAGTTAAAATAACTATATCTATTACTAGATGAAAAGCCTGTCTTCGCCAGGCGAGAGACAATATTAAGTAGCCTCTGTCTCCGTAAGACGCCTTCCGTAAGGGTAACGGTAAAAAAACACTTTTTGCTCCTAATTTTGTCCCGGGGGCGAAATTCAAAAAATGGCTTCGTTAAGTTCTAGCCACTGCAAAAGACTACCACTGTGCCAAATTTCATGATTTTAGCTCAAGCCATAACTTCAGAATCACGTGGACAGACAAATAAATATATATACCTACCTACATATAAATATATCCACATTAGCGAATTATATATCTAAATGTAAAAATCTAGGCCTAACTGGTGACAGTTAAACTGTACTGGAAAATATAACGCAGTACAGTTACGAACCCTAATCTGGCGTAATATTCTAAGTAACATCCTTTAATGTCTTTAATCAAGTACTAAAAGGGTCTAGTTAATCGCAAAGGACAAAAGTGCATTTTAAGTTTAATTACAAAATTGATGACACTGACAACGTGTTTATTCATAACCAAGATTGAGATGATTAAAATCAATTGATTAAAATCATGATTTTAATCAGTACGATCAAAAAAAACCAAGATTAATTTAAAAAGGTGTTTTAAAATTTTAACACTTAAAATGTATTTGTTTATAGAAAAATTAAAACCCAGACGCATTTTTGTGGGGTCTTCTTTATTATTTTATTATAATAATCGAAAAAATAGCTGGTTATTACAAATATAAAACTTAAAAAAAATAAAAAATTAAAACTAAAAAAAAACCCTTTTAATAGTAAAAAAATACTTAATTTAAAAAAAATATATTCAAAAAACCTAAGTGTTAAAATGCTTAAAAAGAAATACTAGTTCAGCTGCTTTTTCACTGCCAAGTCCATTTCTTATATCTAAATGTACGAGTGCATAAGTTCAACACATCTTTTTGATATCAGCAAACGATGCACAGGCACACAAAACAGAAACCACTATGGGAAGCACGTGCTTAATTTTTCAAACATCTTCTTGAAATCTCCATCACTGTACTGCTGTTACATTTTTGATTATTTACTCTGAAAACTGAGTTTCGTATAAAGAGCCCTACTTAGCTTCCAACCTAATTAGTAATGGTAATAATCCTTTGTCTGCAAACAATGTGAAAAACATCTCTCTTTTTTTGCTAGTAATAGATATTCTTCTTTGTTTATTGTAGGATACAAAATATACGCCAAAATGTGAAATGGGGTTAGAGCTTGAACAAATCGGTTCTTAAATAATTGATATTGACGCAAGCTTCTTTCTTCTTCAAATTCAAAACTGTCAAAAATAACCAGTAACTTTTTCCATATGTAAACTGCTTGAGATAAAAGTACACCTTTTGTTGCATTGCATCCGATGCTATAGAAATTGGTTTTAGCAACTGTAGAAAATATTCAGCCATCCTTTTGATGCAGATGTCTGGAACTTTTTTAAAAATGACAAGATCAATTTGATCTTTATGCGCTTCACATATTAATATTTTGGCCACTCATTTACATAGATCTCCAGATAATATGAAAGTGTATTCCATCAAACATCCTGAGCTAAGACCAATTTCTTGACCTCTTTTTCTTTATACCAAGCATTAGGAAAATGGATATTTCGGAAGTATCTTAACGACCATATGTAATTATAGGGTAATTAGACGACTCGGTAACTTTACAATTGTGTTCATTTTTGCACTTATTTATTGAGCTAATAGCCTTCGGCAAGATAGTTGGGGGGAACCCAGATGTTTTTAAAATACATGTTTTATCCTCTGCAGAAAAAACAAAAAATTTTACATTATTGGAATCCTTCTAAACAAAAATAGATTGTCCATATAACTTGTTAAAACAATTAGATTTTTCTTTTTTAAATATTTCATTTAAGAGCGTCGATGATAACTGAAATCTAGATGGTGGAAGGTAACCAGGTCTTAGCATTTCTATGAACCTCCTTATTTTCTATAGCTCTAAAACTGAAATTTGTTGCGTAAACAGCTTTGGCTATTTGTCGGTCCAAATCTTTTTTTACTTCACTTTTGCAGATTTCCCACTGACTTTTTAATCTGTCCCTAGATTTTTAATTTTCCCACACTTTTTAATACTTCTCCCAAGTTTCCCCCCATTTTATTTTTTATGAAATGCCACCCAATGCTAAATTTCCTACTGCCCTGGCATGTCATAAGTCCAAATATTCTGATAGATTAACCCCTAAAGCACAAATATTACTGATAACTAAAAAAAGTGCGTATCGTTTATATAACATATTTTATTAAAAATAACCCCGAAAATCGATAAAGGGGCCAATTCTATACACCTTTTCTTTTACAAAGTTTTTTTGTTAAGTCAATATGTTTCGAATTATTAACGATTAAAAATGTTGATATTTCATAAAAAAGTGTTTTTTACCGATAACTCCAAAACTTTACGCTTCTCCAAAAAAAATGTATTTACCAAAATGAATGCCAATAAACAAAACAAAAAAATGATTAAAAAAAACACATTTTAGATTAAATCTAAAGCGACTTATGGCTACTTAAAGAACACAAGTATTCGAGGTTAAATAACGGGAAACCGATACATTTTTCGCAAAATATCTTTAAAACAATTTTTAAAGTACATGCAAAGGCCTTTTAAATATACTCCGGATTGAGTACGTATAGATTGCATCAAATTAAGCGAGTTGATGAAAATAAGACGGAGCTCTAAAATTTAAAAAAAAAAGTTAAAAATAAAACCTTCGCCACTTTTACCAAACTCGAAATTTATTCTTAAAGGATTTACTTTAACCGTTGATTGAGTAGTGTTTTGGGAAGATGAATGCCTATGAAAACAAACGTGGCTCGCGACAAAAATTATTTCTATCTTTCTTAAAAATAAAACATCTTTCACCCCTTTTTTGAGTGAGGACTGATGCTGAGTGATTCTGAAAAAGGTGACGATTGGGCTGCCCCAATAAAATTTACGGCGTTTGTGTAAACAACGGCCGAATTTAAGTGGTGGCCTGGGTTTTAAAATTTTTATTAAAGACATATAGTTGGATCCATATAAAAATGAAAATTCGGTTCTCTTTAGAAGGAAAAAAAACACAAAAAGCAGCCGAAAAGATTTCATTTGAACTAGCGACCGCCTTTGCTTTTTATAATGTGCCGCTTCCCGCACGTGTCTGTAATAATAGACCATATAAAAAGCCGACAATAAAAATTAACACTTTACTACTTTTTATGTTTTTTTGTTCTTTCAAATGGCACCGAATTTACATTTTAAAAATGATCCGACTATAAAAAGAATCGGGTTTTGTCGCTCCGCTGCGTTGCCAGATCTAAAGAAATTTCTTACCCTTTACGGATGTTAACCATGTAAATTATTGTGTGCTTAGATACATTTTTTATTTAATTATTTTCAGTTTGAGACGAAAGAAAGGACTGATAAATTTAAAAGTTTTTTAATTATGCCCGTTGATTGGGTTCAGCTCTAGGTACAGGGTGACCCGCCTAAAAGTCCATTCCCCTTTAACTTTTTTATTTTAATAGCTATGTGCCTATATTTTTGAGAAAAAATTTAAGATGAAAGATTTAACTTACCTTAATACAGCACAGTGTCTCCAAAAGTAATTCTTTCATGAGCTGTTGGTTTAGTGGGAATAAAGAATAAAAGGACTAATTACTAGTTTCCGTGTGTATCTTTTTTTTTTTTTGGGAGTTTTATTAAGCCCTTTATTGAGGCTACAATTTTTAGCCTAATAGTCGCAAAAATAAAAAGGTTCAAAAGAAATTTGTCCTTTATTCTCACTAAACCAAACTCCAAAAATTAAAAAATGAAGATGCTAACGCCAACATCATTTACCAGTTCTTTCTAAAATCAAATTTTGTTTAAGAAAACATATTTATTAAAAAATTAAATTTTAAATAACGAAAACTTTATTCTTTATTAAAAAATTTTTTATACAACTTATCAAAAATATAAATATGTAATAAAAAAATTATAATAAAACCCGAATAAATATAACATGACAAAACTAAATTTAAATAAATATAATTATTGGAGTATTGAAGTGAAATAATATTTAAAATAAAAATACATGATTTTTCGATTTATTTAATATTTCTATTTGTTTTAGGAATCTGGGAAATTAAATTTTTTTGTTAGTTTTTAGCCCTCATCTAACAAAAAAAAAATGGTCGTGTCTGAATATCATTTGTTATTAAATTGAATTAATAATTTTAAAATTTAATAGGGTTTTAAACTCTTTTTTTTTATACAGGATTGCGGAGATTCAAATTGTGTCGGAAGATGGGGATCTTGGTAACCACAGGAGATACAGGGTCGGTTAAAATGGGGCAAAGTTGCGCAAATTTATGACCAATAAAATGCCTCTCTGAAATTTGAAAATCCGTAGCACTTCGAAAATTAACCGGACGAAACAGAAATTTTGTAAAATCGTTTTATTTTTTCCTGTGCTTATTTCAAGAAATATTTTAAATTAAAGGACCCTTTTTTACTCCTTCAAGTTAGTATTATCAAATTTAAAATCTGACGTTTCGTCTTTGAGCGTCATAAAAACAAAAAACGTGTAATTTTAAATCTAATAAAAAAACAAAATCTTATAAAAAGAATGTGTTAACAAAATCCGAAACGGGCTTTTTCTTTTAAGTTACAAATAAAAGCATGGGTATTTTTAAAAGCTCAAAACACCCTGTATCTCAAAAAGTAATCGCGTGCATGTGTGGTAATTTAAGAAGTTAAAATATTAATTTTTCTATGGTAGGTTTTACTGCCTAATTTTTTTGTTTTTGCTAAACTTTCAATTTTCCCATCGTAATGTTCGAAACACTTTTATATTAATAAAAATATCAACAATATACAATTTGTGATTCTTGCATGAATTTTACCAATTACCGTAAACGCCTTTTATATTCAATAATGATTGTTCCCCAATTGTACTTTTTATCCCAAATTCACATTTATGTTTATCAAAAATTGCATTAAAATGTTTAAGCATAAACATTGTGACATAATTTCACTTGATCTTTTTAGATAATCAATGGAATCTTTAGTTCCATAGTCTTTTGCCAGTAAAAGAATTTCATGAGAATGAACAAGGGGTTCAGTTTCACAACATCTGACAACGTCGGCTTTTCGATGGTAGGTTACGTTAACGAGGCATACGCGTTGGTTTATAAAAATTTTACAGAAATCTTTTTATATTTCTTTAAATAAATCAATAAATCATTATTTAGTTTATGTTTTCCTAAACAGATGGTCGATGCTAGCGCTCGAAGCGACTAAAACATTTGTCGGTCTTTTTACTTCCCATAAGCTTATGTATCTTCCCCAAAACACTACTCAATCAACGCTTTAACTAAGTGTAGAAAATGAACTCAGGAAGTTTGACCTGTTTATAATGTTTTTTTTTTTAAGTACGATTTCTCAAAAATGGAATTCGTTAGAAGTTTAAATTTTATTGCGAGGATCTTCTGACCCGGGCCCTTTCACCCTTTACCTTTTAAAAATGAAGGGTTTTAAAAAGCGGAGATGTCAATTTTATAGCCCTTGAAATAATTTTTAAAATGGATTTTAGATGGACCCGATAACCGATAACATAAAAATTAACGGAGTTATCGTAAAAATACCAATCGCTTTTTTTTTGTTCCTACAGTTGGTGCACTAGATAAACATATTAACTTACAGACCCAGATAGAGCTTGGTAGTTAAAATATTCGTCAGTTGATTGAAGACGAACTAGTTAAAATGATATTTTGCAACTGCAAAAAAGGCTGCGGTGCCTCTTGCGGTTGCCGAAGAATTGGAATATTTTGCAATGCAACATGTGGAACATGCAGCGGTCACAATTTCAGAATTGTGCTTCCATTGACCGTGAGGGAGAGGTTGATTCTGATAATAGATTTGATGAAGAATTGTTTAAAAATTTTCATTAACTAGGCTTGATAATTTGTATTTATTCCATTTGACAAAAAATAAATAAAAGCTTTTGTTCCTTCATATATTGTTATCAATTAAATCTATTAAAGTTACTTAAAACTCTATTTTTTTTTATTTCATGTAGTTTTTAAGGGTTTTAAGGGTTAAAACGTTAGAATAAATAAATAAATATTTTTTTATTTCAGTGAAAACGATTTAAATGCACAAATAAAACGATTAAAGTTGTTAATTTTTTTTCATTTATATTAAGATATGGGACGGTTTTTAAGGGTTAAAAAATTGCAGTAAATCAAGAAATTATATCATAAGCAGTAAACACATTTTAAGGGTAATATTAATGCGCGTTTTAATATTTATTATATTTTTTTGACTCAAACCTTTGAGGGTTGAAAAACTAATGGAAATTAAAAATTATACTTTAAAATGTTACAGAACCCATATTCTACCTAATTAAATAAAATTTTTACCGATTAAATGCTTTGCATTGCATGCAATTTGCATTTCTTTTAATTTTTTGCAAAATGGGTGTGTTTTGCCTCTCATATCCAAAAAGCGCAAGTTAAGCACATGTCCCTTTTAAAGTTACGGGTAAAATAAGCTTGATTCCAAATTTTTATGAAAATTTTAATAATTTGGAGGTTATAGCCTATTTTTGCCTTCAGTTACTGTACTATATGACTAATTATATTGGATTAAGATTAAAACATTTTTTTTTAACAAAATAATTCAATTATAATAAGAAAGTATGGGGTGCAATTTACTTTATTTTCATAAATAACTCTAATTCTGTAAATAGGTGCCAATAAAATATTTGTAATATTTAATATCAAGCACAATAGGCTTTTTCACTATAATTGAAATGTTTTGTTAATTACTTAATTTTTATTTTACTCTTATTCCAAATTAATTAATCATAATGATTGGACTTTCTTTTACTGCAACATAAACCCTTTACACTTAAAAATTATTCTTTACTTTTTGTTTGGTTAGCTATAAAAGCGTGTTTTTTTTTTTGGATTTTTTAAACTATAATTTATTTTTTCTACATCTACATTTAATACTATCTTAACCCATTTTTAACATTATTTTTAGCCTTCAGGAACTTATTTTTGCATTCTATTAAATACAATTACATTAAATACTTTTAAAAAAGTAGACTCTATGATTATTTGTTATAAATATAATTTTTAATCAAAACGAAGTTTAACCATGTCATTATAACTTGAAACTAAAACTGCAAAATGAGATACTGTATAAATTTACTTTTATTCTTTATTTATTTGTAGTAAATTTGTAAAATATTTTAATAAATATTTACTTATAACTCTGAATGATTACTGTAACACATGCAGAAAAGCATCCGACGGGCAAAAATTACTTGTCACAACCTTGCGTTGTATAATACACATTTTACTACATCCATTTTGAGTGATAAAATATTGTTTTATTTTAAATAGCCTTTTTCTATTAAGTTTGTCATTAATCTTTCATAAGTTTGTAGTTATACGTTAAATACAAACTAATACAATCACTAATTTTGTCATTGCTTTGGGGGATAAAGTAATGTTTGTTTATTTAAAAAATATACATATACAAACATTAAATTCCCAATTTAATATTGGAAATAGATAGGTACTTTTAGTTACCTATTTTTTTTAATTAATTTATGTTTTTTTCTTTATAAATTTGTTTTTTTTTTCAAATAAATTGACGGAAGATATCAAAAGCTAATAAATATAATTGGAAGTAGGTTCATGATTATGTAAATTTAAGTACAAGAATAAAATTTAAAATTATGATTTTATCGACTTTATTTACATACTTTATAAAGTTTAAAACTTTATAAAATTGTTACCAAAAATATTTTAAATATATTACTACAAAGGCGTAATATAAATAATATTAAAGATACTTTTTTAAATTAAAATGGAAGATCGATTTGGATAATGAAGTTGGAATTTTTTTCTAATATTGTGCGAAGAATGTACTATCTAATGTATCTCGGTATATATATATTAAAAATATTGTTTCTAAAATATAGATATAATAAGTGTTAATTCTTTTTGATACTAATAATGCTTAACATGACTCCTTGGACTTAGCTTGACAAATATATTGAACTGCTTTTTTTTGCAATAACAACACTGAATATAATAGATACCGATAAGATTTTCCCCAAAATCAAATGTCATATCTTCCATTCAATTAAAGCAAAATTTTAAAATGGAAAATTATTCCAATTCATGAAAGAGTACTCTAATAGCATTATCATTAGATGCAAGTTTACTACATAATTTTTCTGTGTTCTTTTTTATTTAGTTTAACATCGACATAAATTCCTAAAAATTTAATACATGGAGAGAATTTTAGAATTTCAGCATTGAAATAATATTATTGAGTATATATTTCAATGATAAAATATTAGTTTTAGTTATATTAAAAAAAAACAAAGTTGCTCCAGGATTTGATTTTAAAAAATATTATTTTTAATTACATCATATAAAAAAATGGATTTTTGTTATTCTATAAAATAGTGTTGTATAAAAAAATGGGTTAAATTAAATTTGAAAAAATTAATCATACCAGAAAAATTCTTTACTCCATCCTCAATTTCATTGTTCATATTGAGCACCTTCACCGAAAATTGTCACTGACCGACACCACTTTACCTTCGAACAAAATCAACGTATAAGAAATAACAAATCATTTTTTAAACTTTCTTTGCCGGAAACAGTTCTAAATCATAATCGAGAATTCCGCACCATATATTAAAATCTGTTGTTTGTTTTAAGAAATACGTTTACTAATAAGGCGCGAGGATTTAAAAACGACAGGTAAGCAAAAAAGAGCCGGTAATAATTTATAAAGGACCGTTTAGCAAGTTTCTAGCTACCGATCCTGCCGTGTCCCATCGTAAACTGAAGCCAGAAGTTAATACAAAGGGAAAAATACCGGTGTAGGGAGGCTATTGACTACAAGATACTCCCTAATATTCCAGTTTGAATAGAAGTTTGTCAAAAGAGGCGGCTCCTCCCCTTAACCAATAACGCGTCACTCTCTTGTTTTCCATGGCGCACTGCGATTTTCGCTCTAGTCTGAAGCCGCCATGAAGCCTAACCTTGCTTGATTGTTTTTTGGCTGCGTTCGAAAACTTCGAGCGGAACCCACTAGTCAAAATGCTCGCGACAGAGATGCCCGTATTTTAAAATACGATTATAATTTGTTCAGGGACGTACTCCGGCCGCGTTAAGGTGGAGTTTCATTCACGCACCGCTAATCTCCCTATTTACAACAGATTTAAGGATGTTTTTTCGGTGTTGCACGTTACAATCGTTGTTTTCGGTGTCAAATAGATTTAGACTTAATTAGTAATGATGTGTTCAATTATTATAATTGGAAATAATTAATTGGCTCGACGAGCTGGAGGTTTAGGAACGCGACATAAAACAACAGTTTAATTTGTCTAATTTGGGTGTCAAATTGATTTTGTTTGTAGCATGTAGCGATGTCGATTATGTGAATGTATAAAAGGGTTTGGTGTGGGAATGGGCCAAGACTTGATAAGTTATAATGCTAATGACCTGAATTTATTGTTTAATTCGTGTATTAATTAAAATTCTTTATAGGTTTATTGTCCTAATGAGTTCTGCTACTAGTCTTAGTGACAAGCATAAAATCTAATTATGAGCTTTAAAAATAAGTTATTAAGAAATGTCATTGAAAAAAAAACGAGATAAAAGCATTATTTTATTGTTTTGAAGTTGGTTTAGCTAAGGTCTAGGCTTATGGCTTATTTAATTTGATTTTTTTTCATTATTTTTATGACCATTAAATATATTGTTATTTAATATTTACGTACATGATTTAGATATTTTAAACTTTAAACTGCATAGGAAAAAAATTAAAGGTTTGTAGGTGATTCTGTGATATTTTATTTTGATTACAGTAGGGACAATACTTATTAAAAAAATACTTGTAAACGATTTTATAAAAATTAAATCATAGTTTGATAAAAATTTATTAACAATAAATTTTGAGAAAACTAGAAGTTTACTGTGTTTGTCAAATTGCAGCCAAAATTATTAGAAAGTAAAAATAATAGCCAAATTGCGCCCCAAAAATAAGGGTTATCCTGAAGAAAATTTTCAGTTAATAAATGATGGTTTGACCCAGGACAGGATGGAATTATTGTGGCCCATAATAAATACATATTGAAAATTCTTACAATTTTGTTAATAACTTCTACGTAGAGATTATTTAAACAGATTTAAAAACCCTTAGTTCTAGTAGTAGTTATGATTAGTTCTCGTTGGTTAAAGCGGCTTTTTATTTCCTCAATTATATTTCAGACGTGATAAACACCATATTAAAAGTTATTAAAATTTTTTAATAACTTCTACGTAGGTAGACAAATTCAAAAGCCATTAGTTCTGGTCGTTCATGGTTAGTTCTGGTTAGTTAAAGCAGCTTTTTATTTTCCCCAATTATATTTCAGACGTGATAAATCACTAAAAGTAGGAACAGTAAACTTTTCCGTTTAATCCGCAATTCGGCATTGGCTTAATATATTAGATTTATTTCAAGAATTTTTAAGCCGCATTTTTGCCATACATAAACTGGGAAAAAGTTTATACGCACCTATTTGGGCTGCAATTTGAATATGTATTTATTTCTTATTTTAATAACTTACCTAATATAGAATCTATAAACATAACTAAAGATATAAAGATTTATTAGGCAAAAAAGTAAAAATATTTAGGAATACCTAATAATCGATAGGTACAAATTGAATATATTGTTAAAAAATTAAGCGACTATTACCAAAATTAAAATTTTAAAAAACTATATTAGATAGTCATCAATTAAAAAAAATGTACTTTGCTTTAATGCAAAATAATAAAGATTACTTTTATTCATCAGAACAATTACATAAGAAACGTAAAAAAAAAGGACATTAAAAAATTATAATTTTATAATATCTTTATTTATATTTTTAAAAATAAGAATAATATTAATTTAAATAAACGTCTTGATAATAGAAGTTATAAAAATATATTACAACACAAAATTAAATTAAAAAATTAATAGTTCAAAAAATAAGAGATTTAGGTTTATACATGTATGATATTTTACCAAAACATAATAAGACCAATTAGATCATTTACGCTCTAAAAAAATATATTAAAGGTTGGTTATTATACAACTACTAATTTAAATCATTTTTTATATAATTAATAAAAATATTATTTGTTGATTTTTATAAAATATTTAAATTATAATTTTTGTCTGTATTATTATTGTTATTTATTATTTTTATCATCTTTATTTTTTTTATTATTATACTTATTTTAAAATTAACATATATAATAAAAATTAAATTTAAACAAAATTATAGTAAAATAATTATTTAAAAATAATTATTATTTTTATATTTACTTCCCCAGTATAAGCTAGTCTTCGTGGGTGTATTAAGTTTATTTAAATGTTTGCGCTCCACCTATTTTTGTTTATAAAAAAATTTAAATTAGGGATATTGACATGTTTTTTTTTATTTTGTTTTATTTTACCACCGAAAAAAAATCGGTGTTAATTTTTATTTTGAAAATATAAAATGACTATTTTTCAAGTTTTCTGTCAATAAAATGCATCCATTTAAGTTTAGCAACTTTAGTGATCTACGTGTAAAGACAAATAATTTTTTTTTTAAATCAATTTTTCAAATTCTTTTAATCGAATTATTAACGTTTTTAATTTTTTTTAATTATTCTATTTTTGATAAAATTTAAGAATAAAAATATTTAAAAACTCAAAAAAAATTAATCATGTTCATGTTACATCCCAAAAAAGTAGAGCCGCATTACCTTATGCTCCATATAGGTACTAAAAATAAACTTTCTTGTTCCTGTTATTAATAATTTTTAAATAAAAATTTATAGACTATCCATCTAGGCGCAAAATAGTGCGCAAGACCAAGTTCTGGCCTGGCGCACGCAGTGTATATATTACACGAAATATTTCAGCGTATTTTTCCCCTATCATAACTTTGTTATCATATCACATAAAGGTATGAGATTTGGTATGTAAGTTGTATTCATTGAAAATGGGTTCACTAAAATTGTTATAGTGTAAATCGGTTTTGATTGAATTTGACAAGCCTGTCAGTGCCAAAAATTTTTAAAATGCCTCGTCATTTAACTGAAATTGAAAAAGCTCAAATAATAGCTAGAATTGAAGATGGGTGGTCAATACGTGCATTAGCGGATTTTACCGGAAGAGGCAAAAACACTCTTTCAAGAATTAAGCAACGCTGGGTTCAAGAGGGTTCTTTGATAAGAAAATTTAGTACTGGTCCAGCACACATTTCCGTCCCTGAACAAGATAATGCATTTCTGGAATATCTAAGGGCAAATCCTTTTGAAACTGCAAGAAACTCTGTCATTGACACAGGATTTCCTGGGTCTCAACCTACCGCTAGCAGAAGGGTCAAAGAATCTGACTTAAAAAACCGCGTAGCTGCAAAAAAAATGATGCTCATAGAAGAACGGAAACAGTCCCGTTTACTTTTCGCCCTAAATTATATATACCGTGACCACCAGTTTTGAAACATGGTAGTATTCACTGATGAAAAGGTTTTTCAGTCAACATATAACGGACAAATTCGTGTCTACCGTCCAGACAATACAAGATTCGAAGAACGCTACACTAGCGATCTTGCTTTCAGACCTGGGCGATTTTCAGTAAATGTATGGGGTTGGATAAGTGCTTATGGACTTGGTGTCTGCTGGCGATTGTAGGGAAGGTTTAACGCCGAACATTACATGGCTGTTCTGGAAAATGTTATGCTCCCATCTGTTGGACAAATATATCCAAATAACTCATTTGTCTTTCAGCAGGATCACTGCCCGGTCCATACCGCAATTGCTGTGAGGGAATGGTTTCATCGTAATAATACTGAAGTCTTGCCATGGCCCGCTTACAGTCCTGATATTAATCCCATAGAGAATGTTTGGGGCCTAACTGTAAAAGAAATATATAAAAGAAATTTTAGACCAAACAATTCTGATGAATTATGGGAAGTTATCCACGAGTGCTGGGAAGGGTTAGATCCAAATGTTATAGTGAATTTAATTAACTCAATTCCAGACAGATTGGTTCAAATAGTCGAAAAAAATGGTCAAATGACCAAATATTAATTTTTTATTTTTATTTTATTATAAATCATATATTACATTACAATTAAATATTAACTATAATTTTCAGTTTTTGTTATTATTATTGGTTACGTTAAGTTTAAAAATTTGCGTTAAAGAAATATTCTAATACATTAAAATCATTTATCACATTTTATGTTTTTGTTTTGTCTATCGACGTTAATAAGAAAAGCCTGATTTACGCAAATATGGCAAAATGTAGTCATAAGACTTGTACCCATTTTCAGTGAATACAACTGTACTTAAATTTAGATAAGTATTTTAATTACCTGTGGCAAAATTGAGAAAGGTATGTCAAGTGGCTTCTGAGATGTTCGATTTTAAAAATAGCCCATTTTACAACTGACTGACTACCTGACTTACTGACTGATTGACTCATTAAAGTTTTGGGGCACTTCCCAAAGAAGTAAAAACTTAAAATTTGGTATATAAAAGGTAAATCAGTAAGGTTTTAATTGTTTTCTTATTTTTTTACGTGAACAAATAAGTACAAGACTAACATTTTTATGAAAATGAACCAAGACTTATCTGAAATGCAATAGAGTGCCTATTAAAGAACCGAAAGATGATCTTTCGTTTTTTCGGGGTCAAATAGATTTAGATTTAATAGTACTTACAGTTCACAGAGCAAAATAAAAACTATCCTGGTAACTAAAATTTAACAATAAGTCACCTGTAACATTCTATAAAGAGTGTTTAGTTTTTCCTTGTCTTCTATTTGAAAAAACCTATAAAAAATAGTATTTTTTTTATTCAGTGTGTAAATTTGGATATATATTTTTAAGGATTAAAAAACAAACAGAAGGTAAAGTTTTTTTATAAAATCTTATCGATGCATTTTTTGCGGATATAAGTCAATCCAAATTTTATAACAAAGATTTCCCCACTTAACCAAGAGATTTAGCCCAGAACTACAAACCGGGGCAGATATCTACCCCAGGTAAATTTTGACTTACTATCCTAAGTTAGTCAGTGTCATTATCGCTGAAGATCTATACCATAATTTAGTTCAAGGTTTTTTTATATCTGTAAATGTTTCTTTTCATATTTTCCATGAGAGAGACAGAAATAAATTCTTGAAAATCAATATTTAATGAATATTTATTTCATTTTTTCAATTGACCGAATTCTCAATTTGTTTGAATTTTCAAAGACCCAAATAAATGGACTTTTTTAGCAAAACATCATGATGGTATATTTTTTCTTAAAGCTTTATGTGTCCTTTTTAAAATCCCGTTTTAAATTTAAAAATCGGTTCATTAGTAATAAAGTCCCTATACAATTAATTTGCTTTGTTTATTAAATGATGGTTTAAATAAAATTGTTTTGTCATCTGCTTATTTAATAAAGTCATTATAATTAAACAATTTTAACAACTAAATCTTGATAAAATTGAATTTGTTCTTTACCATTCTCTTGGACATAAAAAAAGAAAAAAATCAAATACTCATAAGTCACATTACTGCTTTCAGAACGATTTTATGAGCAAAAATCCAGTGGAATGAATATTTACCCCTTTTTGTAATTTACAGGTAAAGAAAATGGGTTTGTAGTTCTAGGGCCAAAAATCCTGTCTCTTATTTATAGGTATTTTTACGGGTTCTTCTCTCAAGAATCAGCCAGTATAATTTTAGCAGCTCATAATCATGCCACACGCATCCTTAACAGCCCTCCTGAAGAAATGTAACTTTAAGTTTTGTTCCTAGAATCTTTAAACTATTAAATCTGTTACAAACAAAGGTCTTTTGCTATACTCCAAACTTTCTAATTCACGTGTATTAATAAACTGCCTCTTACTTTACATTAGACACTTATGTTTTGTTAGTACTAGCCTATGTAAGCTTTGTAGTGGGTCCCCATTTATTAAAAAGGCTGTATATTTTTTTAAATTAAAGTTTTCCTTGAAAATCATGTTAACAATTATTGTTTTCAAATAAAGAGATTATAGAACGAAAAAATGGTCGTAAAATTTAAAAACCGTATAAAATACAATTTTGCTTACCTACAAATGCTTCCATTACTTCTTGGAGACCCCACTTATGTAAAATTATTTTTAAATCTTTCTCCAACATAAATATTAACATATTTATTAAATACCAGCATTTCACCTGTGTCTTCGCCCGCGTGGACTACGCGATTTTGACTGTTTTCCCCGTTTTCGCAAAAAAGTTTCATACATTTGATACGTGCATCAACGACCTCTGTCATCACGTATCTGGCCCCCTTTTACACTCCCTTACGTCACATCACGCTTCCGCGCTTCTTGCGATTAAACATTATTATTTTATCGTATTTCATTTGTTATCATTTTCTATAATATAAGTGGCATTTATGAATAAGTTAGTACTTATTTCTCATACAACTTTCATCTGTCTTTTTAACCCCTCAAGGGATGAAGTTTCAAAAATATAACCATTTTTTATTTTTCTGTTTAATTAAAGCAGAATTAAAAACATTCATATTTGCAACTTTAAAAATGACGATTTTTCCATACAAACTTTTGTCCCCGTTTTAATTCTCACCCTTAAGAGATATAATTCAAAACAAAATTGTAACAGAACATTTTAAATCGTAATCAGGATTGATTACATACCAATATGACGTTCAGAAGCCTAATTACCAACTCCCATATTAACAACTTTAAAATGTAACAGTTTTTTGATGCCCACTTTCATCCCCATTTTAAACACCTAAGAGATGTAATTCCTAAATGCTAAAACAGATAATATTTAATCGTAATTAATAACCTACATAACAAATTTCTTACTTCCGAATCCAGAAATGACGAAGTTTCACATAAACTTTTACCCCCCTCCCCATTCTATCCTTTTAGGGGAAAGGAAGTTTTCCTAAAATCCTTTCTTAGCTAAAGTCTCCCATTTTTCTGGGTAATCGTAAGTCTAATTACCAACTACCATATTAAAAACTTCAAAAATGACAATTTTTCTGTACACATAACTTTCATCCCCATTTTAATCTCCCCAACAGATGAAATCTAAAAATAATAATAAAACAGATTTTAAAATCATAATTAAAAGCCTTAATACCAATTTTTACACTTCTAAGTACAATGAAGTTCAATACAAACTTTCACACCCCATTCTCCCTCTTTAGGGGAAAGTTTTCTAAAATTATTTCTTAGCCTATGTTCGTCAGGGATAATGTAGGATTCTAATGGTAAAAGAATTTTTTAAATCGGTCCAGTAGTTTCGAAGCTCATTCAATGCAAACAAACAATCAAATCTTTCCTCTTTATGATATATTAGTATAGAAGTATATAATACTCTGAAAAAATAGGAAACGATACAGATTCGACAAATAGAGAGAGATTACCTACTCTAGTTAAAGATTTTATGCTAAGAATAACCACAAGTTGTAGCGCAGTTAAAAAATTTGTTAACTCTAGCAGGATTGTTTTTATTTTGAATAGATATTTTTTTCTGGCCGTTTAAGTTAAAAATGTGTGCAAGTTAAATAATTTTAACTACGATTATCTACAAGATCCTTAATTGTCCTAATAAGTCATAAATCAATTTTAGAAAAGAAAAATTGTGTTAAACAATAATTATAACAAATAAAATTATGCGATTATCAAAAATTCTTTTTAAGTCCAGCGAAATAAAGCCCGTTTTGTTGAACAATATTTTTTAAAGGAGCAAATAAGCATGTTGTTAAATGTTATAACTGAAATTATGTAAAATAAACAAATATTTTGTGTCAATTATTAACTATTTACTCGGGTTATCTAAATTAAATTAGATTTATTTTAAATGACATAATATTAAGTTAAAAGAAAAAAATAATTTTTGTTAATAATTAGAGTAGTCGCAAAGACAATAATTATAGTGTTTACTATAGACGCACAAAACCATGCTAAATTTTTGGTAATAGGTTTGGACGCGCACTTACTTGAGCGGGCTTTTATCGAGAGAAAATACGTTCACACGCTGCTACTTAAAGTAACACTGTTGCCAAAGCTATAATAATGTTAACAGTAATTAGGAATTATTTTTGTGGAAAATAGGTCAAATTTCTTGTTATTATAATAATTAAAACATTTTTTTTCTATATAATATTAAAATTTTAACTATGTAAATTTTGACTTTCGACAATTAAAATTTCACATTCACGCACAACAAGAAATGCTGGAATTATACAACAATAATTAATATTTATTTATTTTTGAGAAATTGAAAGATCCGATTGATTCTTTTCTACAATTTAACAACACATTAATGACTGGTTTTTTAGATTTAAATAACTTTATTCTTATCTGATGTCTCGCAGATCCTGGTGTTGTTTTTGAGTTCTGTTTTCTATAATAAGACATTAAAATGTGGATTCTTGCTGACGTTTTTCAGGTGCGTTTATTAAATTGTCTAGAAATATTTGTCAAAGTATAATTTCTTCTTGCTTACATCCACTGAACTGGCATAACAAAGTGTTTATTCTTTTTATATCATTTTATAGTCAAATTCGAAAGCCTCAGGTTTAATTTTAAACAGACAGGCATACAAAAACATACATACATGTAAAGTAGAAATTAGCATAATTAAAATTTTATTATTATAGAGAAAAAAAATTAAATTATGTTTATTACAACGAATTTGGTCTCTTTTCCACAAAAATAATTCCTAATTATTGTTACCATTGTTATAGCTTTGGCAACAGTGTTCGTTTATATAGCAGCGTGTAAACGTATTAGTCCGGGAGGCCACTGCAAAAAACCAAGCCTATAAGAGAACCGCATGAAACATTTTTTTTATATTACTTGAACTATAGTCAATTCAAAGCCGCACTGCTGCCTCAGCTCAGCGGGTTCAAATTGCATTTTTTTTACCTTAAAAAAATTGTGAAAAATCGTTTTTTTTAATATTACTCAAAAACTACGGACTAAAAGAAAAAATGGTATATAGTCAAAATTAATGGTATAATAAAACGTCAGTTTTTTTATAGAATTCTTTTTGTAGTCCTTTTAGTTTTTGAAATATTAACGATTTAAATTTAAAATAAAAACTTAAATTTCTTAAAAGCTTAAAGAGTTACGGAAAAATATTATAAGCAAAAAATATGCCTTTTGGTTAGTTTTATAAAAAATAATTATATACACATTTTTAATAAAATAAGTAATAAAGGGGATATAAGCCAAAAAGTGATTTTGGTCTTTTAAAATTTCGCTAATAACAATATTTTATTGGTACAAGTAAGTATACCAGCTCCGATTTATTTAAAAATTAATTCAAAATGTTCTATTTATTGAGTGAATCCAATAACTGTACCCATACCTATATACTTGAAACTTTAACGAAAATAAAATTTAAATTTTATTTAATTCAAAAAACATAATAATAATAAGTGTCCTTTATCTGGGTGTCATATACCTGGCAGGACGCCTAACAGTTCTCTATCTTTTATGCTTCAATGTGTAAAGCTCAAAGTTTAAATATTTTTATTATCGATTTAAATAATAATATTTATTTATAAAGACAGTTACTAGTTCAGAATGATCTTGAGAAAATTTTAATGATATTTTTAACATGAAATTTTTTTTATAGTTTATTATTATTTTTTTTTTCAGTTGAATTAATGTTTAAACTTTAAATAAATCATATCTTAAAGTAGTAAATAAATGGGTAAATACCAAAATTTAAATAAGAATGGATTTAGGCCCAGAAAAAATAGATAGCTTAATAAGAGAAATGTTTTAAAAGTTAAGCTAAAGTTAGCTAAATAAAATGTATAAAAAAATATGTTAAAATTATGATTAAAATTTTCTCAAGATCATTCTGAACGAGTAACTGTCTTTAAAAAATTATTGATATTAATATTTAAACCGATAATAAAAATATTTAAACGATGAGCTATACACATAATAACATAGGAGATCAAGAAATGTTAAGCTTCCTGTCAGGTATATAACACCCAGATAAAGGAGGCATTTTTTTAATTAAATAAAGATAAAGTTTTAAGTAGATTGGAAAGGATATAGTTATTGGACCAAAAAAAATTAAATAAAATATTCGTGCCACCAGGTTTATCCCCATTGCCTGGAGGCACATGTGTATTGGTTTATTTCATTTCATGAATAGAACATTCTGAATTAATTTTTAAATGAATCGGTGCTGGTATACTTACTTGTACCAGAAAAAATATTGTTATAAGCGAAATATTAAAGGGCCAAAATTACTTTTTTGCTTATATCTCCTTTATTACTTATTTTATTAAAAATATGTATAAAACCTTTTTTATAGAACTTACTAAAAGGCATATTTTTTGTTTATTATATTTTTTCGTAACTCTTTTAGTTTTTGATATATTTGCGTTTTTAGTTTAAATGTAGAGTTATATTAGAAAAACCAATTTTTCCGATTTTTTTTAAGGTAAAAAAATGCAATTTGAACCTGCTGAGCTGAGGCAGCAGTGCGTCTTTGAATTGACTATTGTTCATAGTAATATAAAAAAAGGTTCATGCGGTTCTCTTATAAGCTTGGTACTTATAGAAAACGACAACGGAATATTCGAATTACATCACTGGATTGTGGAAAGGCGCCGGAAGGCTAAATTAACACCCCAAGAAAAATATAAAACTCAAAATTTTACTTCTATTACAGATCCATTTATTCTCCTTTTGGATCTCTACATCATATAAAAAATTCATCTCTCAATGAAATTAAAGCCCACTCAAACTTGTTAGAATCTACAATATTGTTTCAGAGGAGAACCTAGCGGTAGATTTAATACAATTAGTTGAATTTTTCACTTCATTAAAGAAGACATTTTCTTACTAAATATAAGCAAAGAACTTTAAATGTACAGGTTGCTACAAGAAAAGAATATGGATAATGCGGTTTCAAACGTTGAGGTAACACTTCCTTTTTATTTAGTTCTAATACTAGCTAATTGCAATAGGAAAAGATCGTTCTCAAAGTTCAAGTTAATTGACTTCGGTCTATGATTTTAATGTAATGAGTATTAGGCACGATGTTTTAAAGGAATTCGATATGTCTGATATAATCAAAATTTAAAAAATCTAGAAAAGTGCTAGACTTTTAATGACAGGGCATTTAACTCTATTTTATTAAACCTTAAATGAAATTGTCTTTTTCCGTATTTTATTCCATTTTCGTAAAAACTGTACTTTAATTTGTTATTGGTATTATTTTAAAAATATTTTTGTAAAGGTAGAGTTTTTTTCATTTTTTGAATAGTAAGATGTAGGGCCCCCACACGAAATCTGCCCAAGGGCCTCCATAGACCTAAATGCGGCGCGGACTCTACCCCCTGCTTTAAAATTCCTTTGTTCATAATTTCCACTTCCAAATGCTAAATTAAAATATCAGTTATATATAAAATAATCTTCTTAAAGGCCAAACCTTTAAAATTTCGCTTATTTACAGTTTTACAAATATTTCAATAATCCGCGCTCTAAAATCTTTTGTAAATAACGCAGTAATAACTTAAATTTTCCGCTATTTGCTGACTCTGCTTTCGAAATAATTCGGGAATATATTTGCGCCGTTGGGGTTATTTCTTCGGGCTCCAAGACGTTTTATTTAATCCATGCTTTGTGAAAATCTGAAAAGATATTCATGCGAATTAAGAAACTTCCAGCTAAAAGGAAAACGATGATGGAATAAGTTTTCATAAATTCATTGGCGTAGATCGTTTTACTTAATTTAGGAATGTTATACAGAGTGATTTAATTAAAGGGAAGACTATTCTTATAGTTAAAAAGTTAATGGGAAAAACAATGAAAGTCGCAAAGTACTGAAATAGGTATTAATAATTATCTTTTCGACAAAGCATAATAAAATAAAACTATGATAATATCAAAAAATAATAAAAAATGGTTCTTTTCAATAAATCTTTCTACATTATCTTCAAAGTATTCAGACAATACATAATAAACCTTTTCGAACAATAAGTTTTTAAGGTAGTTTTATCACGAGAGACTTTCTTAGGATTTTTTTGAAATGTATACGGATTATTATTTTAATAATTCTGCATCGATTGGTGCAGAATAAAATTTATAAACAATACAGTTCCAGAGATATTTAATTGCAAAGATAGTGTGTTTGAGGCTCTTATACAGGGTTAGTACAAAAACCGGAATGGTCAATTATCTCGGCAACCATAAATTGACCAAATTTTGTACGAAGAATTAACTGGATATGATAAATTTAAAAATTGTACTAACAACGTTACCAAATTTATAGTTTTCTCTGTAGGTGAGGGATTTTTCAAATTTTAAATGGAGTACCCTTATTTTTATTTTTGCCATCAATTGCCCCTATTAATCTTATTATGACCTAATATTATTGTTTTTTATGCCTGACAATTTCGGAGATATGGCCTCTAGCTTTTTCGAAATAAATTAGAAAACAGTCCAACCAAAGTTGCTTAAAATTAGTAGGAGGGTTACGGGGCATGCCAAATCAAAAAATAATTATTTTAACGTTGCCAAGTTTATTTTCCCTACTCTAGGGAATTTTAAACAGTAATAGTTTTATTAGTGCAGCCGATTGCTCTTGTCAACGTTAGTATGATATCAAGTTACCGATTTTTATTCTTACTAATTCTTGAGATGACAAAGTTGCATTTTTAGGAAACAACACAAGATCCAGCATTTTATTGTAAAAATTACCAGATTGATGCGGTGTAATAAAATTTTGAATCTTAGTAAGAAATGAGTTGGTTTGTTTTTTAAAATAATCAAGATGGCGTGTGATTTGCCTTTCAAAATTATTAATCGAGAAGGCGTGCTGTTCATTTGTTTGTCATGTCATGGAAACCCAGTGGCGCACCCAATGGGGGGGGGGTTGAGGGTTAAAACCCTCCCCGCGAAATTCAGCCTTGATTTGAAATTATTTTGCAAATTTTAGAAAACTTTTATATTAATATGTTTTTCCGGTATAAAAGTTACCGAAACTATAAATTAACAAGAGTCATGAAGTAATATAAACTTTATTTTTTTGTTTGAGTATTTAAACACAGTCCTCAATTAATTTGTACTAGGTAATTTAAGAAAAATTAATCTAAAATTCGAGAAATCGCTCAAACCATCAGCGGAATCGCCACAACGGACATTTGGCAACTAGACATTGATCAATTATCGATCGTCTCCTGTTTTCCCTTGCGCGTCCCTTGTCCGTTCGGGCCGACTGCCGCGTTGCCAGTAAAAAATCTAATGCGATTTTTTTAAAGAAAGATTTTTAAAACATCGGCAAATATTAACCGGATTTCAAAGTCTCTTTCCAAGAGATCCTGCCCTTCTCACCGAAGAGACAATATCTGATTTTGTTTCTTTAATTTCATTTTATAATGATGACCTGACAGGAACTAAAGAAGAGCTAATTTTCGAGCTTAGACTATGGTATAGAGCAATTGCTAGACTGCCAAGTGAAGAGTGACCCAGAAATGCCTTAAGCGCATTAAAACACGTTTCAGATTCAGATATTTTTGCAATATCAAGGTATTGCTGTTTATAATGGTTATATTGCCTGTCTCTACTGCGGAAGGTGAACGCAGTTTGCGGAGACTGAAAAATTATTTAAGAAATAGTTCTTCAGAAAACCGGCTAAATGGTCTTACTCTTTTACATATTTATAGAAACTTGACCCCATGTGTAGAAGATATTTTAGAAAAATTTGTTCAAAATCTAGAAAGTTAAAACTTAGTTTAACTTGTGTATGCTAGGAACAGCCTAAATCTAGAATTTTATTTTTGTTTACCGATAAGTGCAATATTCTGTTTATGAGATATATTTTTTTTGTTTAAGATTTGTAGGTATGCAGTAATTTCATAACCCCCCCCGAATGTTTTTCCTGGGTGCGCCCCTGTGGAAGGAAGGAAGGAAGATATTCCAAAACAATTAGATCTGACACAATAATTGAAAATTTTTACGAATTGTAGCAAATATTGCGTGCGTTATTATGGCGTTTGTACTTACCGAAAAGCAGCGAATCGAAATTCTTATTTTTTGAGGATATGGAAATAAACAAAGATCTTATTAAGAAATTTGCCAAATTTATTTTATGCGCTTTAAACTAAAAAACAGATAAAAAATCTACAGTGAAAAGAAAACCTAGATCAGGAAGACCGAAAACTGCTACTAATGATAAGAATAAGTTAAATGTACTTTTGGAACTCGAAAAAAATCCTAGTAGTACCACACAATTAGCACTTAGTCCGAATTGCAAGAAGATGATCCGGACCGTCGAGCCCAGTTTGTAAAAACTATTATGGAAAAGATAAATAGCAACCTTAATTTCCACCAAAAAATTTTGTTTAGCGATGAAGCAACCTTTTGTCTTGATGGACAAGTGAACCGTCACAACTGTAGATTCTTTAGTAGAGACAATCCTCGCTGGATGTCGGAACTTCACACTCAGTACCCGGAAAAAGTTAATGTTTGGGCGGGAATTTCGGGCAACCACATCATTGGTCCATTTTTCATAGACGGTAATTTGACGGGACAAAAGTATCTTGATCTGCTTAGACAACGCATAATGCCCGAAATTAGAAATTTAAATGAAAACATCGATGACATTTGATGGAGCTCCAGCTCATTTCTCCAGAGGGGTCACCGAGTTTTTAAATATCCAATTTCCAGAAAGATGCATTGGAAGACGTGGTACTCTGAAATGACCAGCTCGATCCCCAGACATGATTCCACTAGATTTCTTCTTTTGGAGTCATCTGAAGCGCAGAGTTTATTAAGATCGGTCCAACGATTTATAAGAACTAAGGCAAAAAATTTTGGATGAAGCTGCACAAATTACTTCAGGTATGTTATCGAACACTTTGGCAAAATTTTATGATCGCCTCGGATTTTGTTTAGCCAACGATGGCAGTCATTTTGAGCACCTGATTAAGTAGATAGGTACTTTGTTGCTTTTTTTTATTTTCATATTGTTATTAATAATTACTTGTTTAATAATTAAATTTTCCTTATTCCATTTTCTTGACTTTTTTTAAAAACTAGTAACTTGGCAACGTCGCAAACATATTTTTTTAATTTTAGAATGCCCAGTTACCCTTCTGTACTAATTTTAACCATTTTTGGTTGGACCGCTTTCAAGATAATTGGCAATAACTTATCGTTTCTGTATTTATTTCCAAAAAAGCCAGAGGCCAAATCTTCGATATTGTCAGGTAGAAAAAAAAATAATATCAGGTCATAATAATAGGGGCAATCGATTGCAAAAATAAAAATTAGGGTATTCCATTTAAAATTTGAAAATTCCCTCACCTACAGAGAAAATTATAAATTTGGCAACGTTGCTAGTGCAATTTTTAAATTTATCATATCCAGTTAATTTTTCGTACAAAATTTGGTCAATTTATGTTTGATGGTTGCTGAGATAATTGACCGTTCCGGTTTTCTCTACTAACCCTGTATAATGTACTATACGGGATGACGAAAATGTTACTTACATATATAATTTTCACCCTCAATCTTTTCTTACGATGTTTATGAAAAACTAAACTAATATTAAACAACATAATTTTTTAAAATTAGTCTTATTGATTGTAACAATACAGTTTCTGAGATATTAATTAATGAATAAAGACAAATTGATCTCGTTAAACTCGTCGAAGGAATACACGGAAAACAATCTGGCAATAACGCATGTATTTAAACTGCGAATAAAGTATACAACGCGCATGCGTCAGTTTTTTTTTAAACTTTTATTGATATGAAAAGTTACGTTGGTGTTGATTTTTTTTTTATTATTTCAATAACAAAGCAAGTTTTACGAAATTTAATAATGTCGTTTATTACATATCTATTATTTTTTTTTAAATTTAATATTGAGAATTATTATTTGGGGATAATGTTGACTGTAGCAAATGTTTAATACCCTTTATATTATACATATATTTTTCATAAAAACAACAGTCATAAGAACAAGTGAATCACACATTATTATTCTTTTATTTATACTTAACATAATTATTATTGCAACGTTTAAACAAAAGTAATAAATTAATTGACAATTAAATAACTTATTAATTATTAATAAATTAATAACTTATTAATAAAAAGTAATTTTGCAGCACATTCAGAGAAATTACTGATTGTTTTTGAAAAACATAGTTGCTGGATTTTACAAATGAGCAGTTAGTGATGCAGGATTGACTGAAAATAGTACAGTCGGAGCAAAAATTTAGGGGCTTATAAATAACAACTTACAGTGGGACGGACTCATAAAACGTGCAGCAAAAAGTTGATCTAATAAAAATTGTTCAGAATCAATCAAGAAATACAAATAATGTTTTTTAGAATTTTTGGATGCATTTTCGGACCTCTGGAAAATGGCCGAATAGGAAAATTCTGGGACCTATGCAAAAATTCTGAAAAAAAATTATTCCAATTCCTGTGCAAAAAATCTTGTTTTGTAAAAGTAACCATTTTCGACACAACGGGTATTTATCAATAATTAATTGATCAATATTTTACCGAAAATGTGTCAGCTTTGAAAAAAAAAATATAGATTAGAAAATCTTTGAGACCTTTACCCTAACAACAGAATTATTTACTAAAACTTAAAATAATAAAGAGTTTTACAAAAATTATGCGACGCCGAGACAAATAGACAATCAGCGGTGAAACTGTAACTTCAGCATTATTTACCCACCCTCTTGGTGGTTTAACGTCAGTGCATATATTTTGTAAGTAAAAGGGTTTTTATTGCTTTAGTGATTCCTCAATAAAAAATATTTAAAAAAAGTTTCTATAAATATGGGACCATAAATGCATAGTGCAGCATGTAAAACTTTTCTAAAAAAATTGGATTTTTTAATTTTCCTAAATACCCTGTAGCCGATTTCTTTGAAATTTTTTAGTGTTATTTCTGTTAATAAGGGCCTAGTTTGTGCCTAATTAAATTAAAATTGTTAAGTCCAGTGGCGTCTCAGGGGACCTCCTATCGAAAATAATTATGAAAAAATGTTCGCCACTGAGTTTTTTGTTTTTTAACATTTTTTTTTCATCTTACTTCTTTTTAAAAAAAAACATTTAAACCAATTCATTGCAAACCTCTGACGCCAATTAAAAGTTAACTCTAGTTGTAAATTGATATATATATATATATATATATATATATATATATATATATATATATATATATATATATATATATATATATATATATATATATAAATATATATATCCACTAATAATTTTTATTACCCTTACTTTTATTAACCAAATAAAGGAAAAATACATTATCTAATCAGATACATTGCGTAGCTTGTAAATAATCCATTTTTTTGGTACTCTTAACCCCCTACAAATTATTTAAATCCCTGCCCACTCCACTGTTTTAAATTAATTTCTTGGACTTTAATTATAAAGTATATTAATTTTATAAAACGGGGCTATTCGCTTTGATTATGTCCGAACATAAGCCATGTTGCAAAATTATTTTCACAAATAAAATGAATACTAAATCTTGGGGAGGAAAATGCGTTTTTACCAATCAGCAAAATTAATACATTTCTTTTATGAAATAAATTTATGCAGGGCTTTGCACCCGTAGTGGTCTTAAATACGTAAGAAGCTTTACTTAGTGCCAATTTTAGAACTAGGCGCTTATTTTATATAAAACACGTAACACAAATACAGTCTACAGGGTGTAAAAAGTATGATGATCCGTTAAGTTTTGACACATATGTCATGTAAACTTTTTGACTTATTTTGAGCTCCACTATCGCCCATTTAAATCGTAAGCATCATACTTTTTATACCCTGTATAATAAGCAATTTTTCAAAAGGCCGATCAGAACGATTTTTTTTTTGTTCAGAGTACTCTACCAGTGAATTCCGGGAGATTCGAAACTCGCAACGCGCAATGTGAAATTTGTGTCCAGGAGGTCAATTCTTCAGTCTCAACTGAAAAATGTCGCAATCCACATATTATGTCACAAATAAGTCTCTATTACCCGTTTTGTTTGAAATTCTTGAGTGGTATGCGTGTCTTCTTCTTCTTCTTTTTCCCTGGGAGCCGTCTTGATTCACTACCGGAGGCAGCGCAGCCTCTTGGGCTTTCTGTGCCTAATCTCCCATTATCTTTTATACCAATCCTCCCATTAGTCGTGTTCCTTCTACAAGTTTGTATAACCCCGAGTTGCCCAAATAATGCCTGTCTTTTGTGATTCAACGCTTCACATTCGCACAGTATATGGTAGGCTGTTTCTTCCCCCTCGTCGCACATTCTGCAACTTGGGTCCCCATTGTATGAGCCTATCTTGCGTAGGTGTCCTCTTAGGTTATCGTGCCCTGTTAGCAACCCTACTGTTATGCAAAGTCTTTTCCTACTTTGTCTAAGTAGTTCTTCCTTCGTTCTTTTGGATGGGCCCCTTATGAAGCGTTTTCCATGTCTTATTCTACCGAGGTTTTCTCAGTATTCCTTGTGTTTGTTTCGGATCCATTCCCTGGTTTGCCCTCGTGCTGTGGTTTTGGTCACTTTAATGGCAGGTTCCGGTCCAAAATATGGTATGGACGATCCATATCTCGCTAGCTCATCCGCTTTTTCGTTGCCTTGTGTTCCCGAATGTCCTGGTACCCACAAGAGAGTTACCCTGTTGCGTTCCCCCAGGACTGCCAGTTCTTTTTGGCATTCCCATGTCAGCCTGGACGTTACCTTGGGGTGCCCCAATGACGCCTGGCTGTCTGTTATTATGCAGATCCGCTTGTTTTAATAAGCCCTCCTGTTATTTTTTTTTTGCACAGTGACTAAAGCATATATTTCTGTTTGAAATACAGAACTGTGTGTTCCGGGGATATCGGATTGCTGCCACTCATTTCGATCTGGAATTTTTATTTCGAAGTTTTTGTTAAATGAGTATTGGGGAATCATATGTCCTGTTCTCTCGTCCAGGATATCTGCGTGTCTTTATCTCGAATTTAAAATTTTGTCGAATGACAAAACTTGGCAATAGTGTAAATGTGGATATATGAATTGTAAAAAGCTCTTTAAAAAGCAAATAGTAAACATAACCTATAAAATTAAATTTGTTTACAGGTGATTTAGTTAATTTGTGCATTTCAAAATTAAGTGTTATTTATGAAAAGAAGAATAAACAAACTGCTATAAAAAAAAGACTACAATATTGTGGTGAAGCTCAAAAAGATGAATTAGTGGAGTGGAGTTGGTCAAAGTCTATCAAAATCTCTCAAGGAAAGACCTTTCTTTATTCTTGATATGCAAAGACACCGGCAAGAAGTGAATTAATTTTGCCCTAAAACATTTCCTCACGGAGGGAAAACCTGGAAGCTGTGTCGAAATAATGAAATATAATAAAATGTAATATCTGTAATGCTTTATAGACAACAGTCTTACTAAATATAGATGATCTTGATACAGATGTACAATTATAATGTAATAAAAAATTTGTTTTAATTGACATACTAAAATTTTGTATTTTATTATCTTTAATATGTATTGTTTGAGGAAAAAAAAAATAACTAGCATACGAACATTATTTGTACTTTTATCATTTCTAATATTATATTGCTTGATATTGTGAATAAAACTAAATTAATATAATAAACTTTATATCAATAATAACCTATATTTTTTTACGATTTAAACAAAACAATCTCTAAAAAGGGAGGTTAGTTACAACAATTACGAACGAAAGTTCATTGCTCGGATGAGTCCTACCCACTCGCAAAAATGCCATATAGAATATGTCAGAGATGGCATAATTATTCAAATTTCCAATACGCATGATTTTTAAGGGACATTATACTGATGTAGTATCGAGGAAGTTTAAAGGTGTATGGAAGCCCAATGCTATGGCCCATTCGATCAAAAAATGTCCAGCCCAGTAAGAAAATAACTGTCAGAGTTGGCCCCGCCGATTCTGCGCAATAACAAAATTCCACGAAATAATTTAATGTGGTCCCTACTTACACACTGATAAATCAGTGTGTAGTTAGGCAACACATTATACTTTTATGAGAGCCGTAATGGTCTTAGGTTGTCTAAGGTTTTTGGTGCAAGGGCGCGCGCGGCGCGTATGAAACTATTCGTTATTTTCGTTGTGGTTCGTGCCCTTTGCGCCGATTGTTTTGCTTTGTGTGAGTACCTATATTTTGTGGTTGCAGAAGTTTTTGGATTGATAAAAACCTTTTTATTTTAGTAATTAGTGTTTATTAAATTGTGACTATAATTTTGTGTTTATTGCTTGTTACTTATAATATCGTAACAAAATGATTAGAGATTGTATGGTTTTGTCTTGCAAATCCAAGGGTAACATACCCGGCATTTTTTACTTTAGGTAAGTATTTCTTATATTTAAATTAGGTGCTTCTTATGAGACGTAACGTTAGGTAACCGAAAAAATAATAATATATCAATTATGAATAATAAAATAATAAAAATTTCATAGAAAATAGCAGTGAGAAAAGTAAGGCAATCTTAACTATCTTTTAGATGATTTCCACAATGTTTGTGTATTTCTGTGGATTATTAAAAAGAAATAAGGTTAACATTTAGGTACTTTTATTTCATTTAATAATTTAGTACATTCTTTTAAAGGATCAAAATTATTAATTACCTGGCAGACCAGGCAAATTTTAATATATACAGGTCCCTCTAATTGAATGAAAGAAAGTACAATTTTATGCTAAATTTCCTTTTTGCTTTTTTTGTATTTGTTTAAGAAGAAATTAGATTTTTGGTTTCTTAAACTTACATTATCAACTTTTTAAGCTCGACATACTGTAGACACATAATATTTTACAGATACTGTTACAATGGATACCTAGGTACCAAAGGTTACTAAACATTTTAACCACTGTTATTTTGTCTCATGAATGTTTGTTATTAGTGAAAAGTATATGCCTAAAAAGCAGTTATAAAAATTTTCACTTTTTAATGTACAACCAGAATCTTAGGATTAGATTAAACTCATTTACACTATCTTGCCCTTCTTTTATCACAAAATTGGTGATAAGTACATGAAACTATCATACAATGTTTGAAATTTATTTTAAAAAAATTTGTTTTTATTTATTTACAAAGATTTTTGGTAAAAATACAAAATTCACAAAAATATCGACCATTTAAATAGAAGGCTTCTTTCCACATTATATCAGATGATATAAAATCCAATATTACACAATAATTTTAAATATTCTGTGGTAGTATCGTTTAATAACCAACAATTTTGTGAAAAAAAAAAAAAAAAAACAGTGAATGCTTGAATTTGACATTTGATGATGTCAACTTTATAGATAGTAACAAAGAATTATGGATGTCCGGCTCTGACCTACTATTCATTGCGCAAACTCCGCCGGGCCAACACCCCTATTCCCGCTGCCCTGCACGCCTGGACAATTTTGTTCTACAGTATTGGGCTTCCATACACCTTTAAACTTCCTTGTGTAGTATGCGACACTGTGTATTCGTGATTGAAGAATAGACCGCCAGGTTCGTATTTCTATTTATTTACTGAGGTTGTATGGCAAATTTTTACTAAGACGAATTTAGATCTTTTAAAAACCTTATATTAAGACAATTTTGTTTACAAAATTGTAATTTTAACAGAAAACTGACAAAGTTTTGCGAAATCCACTTTCATATGGCCTATATCTAGAAGGAATCATTTTCACGAGATAAATATCCTTACCTTACGTTTTTTAAAAGGTTCACATTAACGAAGCTAACAGTGCTCAGCTTACTTGAACAAATCGAAAATGAGCTTGAGTTTAAAAATGACAAGTTTGTATTGGCCTTCAAATTTTAAATATTTACTTGTAAATTAAAAATATTTATTAGTATATTACGTATCAAGTACAGAGAAGTAAAATTTTACTTGCCAAGTATGATACGTTTCAATCCGAGCGAAGCAATGATTTAAATATCATATACGACTCAAGTAAAATAAATCACTCTTCTGACGAGGAGCGTATACTATTTTTTCGCATTTTGTATAGATAATTTCCCATTTTGCATTTCATATTAAAATCAATTTGTAATAATAGTTACTAAGAAAATCTAAAAAAAAAGGAATAGTCTGACGTCTCAGTAACTTTGCAATCTAAACCTAAACAGGATGTTGTTTTTGTGAGTAACAACGGTTGACAGCATCCAAATAAACTTATCTTTGAAAAGCGATTTTTTTAACAATAATTATTGAAATAGCTGATGAAAACGACTCAGAAGATATCCTAAATGCAGCCCAGGAAGCTTCTTCCAGTTTACTTTCAGCGAAATCTAAGGAAAGGTTTGAGAAAGTGTATAATATGATTTACGAGTGAAGAAATCCAAGAGATTTAAAGGAATTGACGAAAACTGAATGCTGGCTTATTTTTACGAAAAGGTAGGCTATTTTATAAGGTTAGAGTACTGTACATAGGTATATAATAATTTTGTTATTTGTTTTAGGCAAAAGTCCTTAAAGCTTCTATTTTATGGGCTACATACTCTATGATCAAAAGCACGATACAAATCTACAAAAATACGGATATTTCACAATATAAAAAGTAATAGCTGACTTGAAACTCCAAAATGACAAATATAAACCTAAAAAATCAAGAGTTTTGACATCGGAAAACGTCACAACTTTTCTGAATGAAGCCCAGGCGACACGTTTCTGTTAATAAAAGTAGTAATAATTTTTGGGCTGAATGGTGCATGTCGGCGTGCAGAAATATGTAGTTCAACAACTGAAGATATAGAAGATACCGGAACAATGTTGGTTGTTACGTTACGCGATACCAAAACAAAGAAAAAACGTGTATTTACCGTGGGTTCAGACTGCAATGGGTATAAAATCTACTACAAGTACTTATTATTAGGGTTTCCATATCGTCTCTTTCAAATCAAGGACATATGAGTCCAAAAATCCGGACAAATCAATTTACGAAAATATTTGCTCCACATTTGCGTTGTGTGCAGTAACGGCAAAAAATATTTCGCATAATTTTAACAGTTCTAAAAAAACTTCAATAGACAAGCAATGCTGATATATATGATAATTTGAACCTTTTTTTTTGACAATTTTTGCTAAATCTCTAAAAATAAAGTGGTGGTGGTGGGGGGTATTTAAAGGTTTCCGTAAAAAATACTCTGTATCTTCAAAACGACTAAGCCGATTTTGATTTTAACAAGCTGAGGCTGGTTCACAAGGGCTTTTTGTTCGTTTTACATGTTGTCGCTAGAGGGCTTTTTTCGATATTCCCACAGAAATCCTTAAAAAAAAATTAAATGCATACGTCAACATCTCAAAAATTATAAAAGCTACAAGAAATTTAATGTTACATAAATTATGTATTTTTAATTAAGGTTATATAATCTTCTCGCCTAAATGCAATACTTTACGAATTATAATCAATAAATCGAATTCTCAGGATTTTTTTAAGGTATACCCCTGGAATTCGATTTTTTATTATAACTCGTAAACTATTGCATTTGGACGGAAAGATTATATAACTTAAATTAAGGTTCTGTAAAAATACATAATTAATGTCCTATAAAATTTCTTGTAGGTTTTATAGTTTTTGAGATATTGACGTATGAAATTTTCTTTGGTCCAAATTTTAGGTAAGGAACAAGATATCGAGATACGGTTTTCGCGAACCTGTTTATGCATTATTTAGCTACTTTTTCAGGAAAAAAAATCGGCTTAGCCGTTTTGAAGATACAGTGTTTTTTACGGAAACCTTTAAATACGCCTACCACTTTATTTTTAGAGATACAGCAAAAATTGTCAAACTAAAAAGGTTTAAATTATCCTCGAATCTAAAAATCAGGTATTTTTTTGTTAGGTTAACATAGCAAAATTCACATAAAAATCGCTTTTTTAGATTCAAGATTGCAGTTACGCCCCCTAGCGGCCATTTCAGAAACTTGAAAATAATTTCCAGCTATTTCTCTTGACCACTTTTACTAAAAATATTTTTCCCCAAGGCTGTGCGTCCTTTCTTATTTGGACATCCGGTACAGTACAGCCAGTTGGCATTCATACTTTTGCAAAATTCCACAAAAAATTGCAGAATATTTAAAACTTTCTGATGCTTCAAGTTGCACCGGTCATTGTTTAAGAAGAACATCTGCCACTTTCCTTGCGGACAGTGGCGCTGATATTCAGGTCCTCAAACGGCATGGGGGATGGCCATCCACAAGTGTAGCTGAAGGATACGTGAAAAGGAGCATTGGTAATAAAATAAAAAATACCAAAAGACTATTTAACAATGTCTAACTGGGACCAACCCAAGAAGTTCCTGTAGAAATTGTGGTAGATGAAAAAAAAATGTTCCGCATCAATTGGTTGATACAGCGGGGTCAAAAGTTATAACCTTTTCTTACTTACACAGTTATTGCTCTTTTAATATGTATAGTCACACTGTTTAAAATAAACGTGTTTCTTTTTTGTTAAATTGTGTTTTTTTGAAGTAATGGTTGCTATGCTGTAAAATGGTCTATTACTGTACGATTTTGGGGTCTGTAATGTAGTGCAATACTGAACAAAATACAAAAAATTCGTTTATTTTTAAAAGTTTTTACATGATAGCTTGACGTATCATTTTTTAAGAAAAATGTCGAAGATTTGATATCGACAAAATTTGAAGTAAGATTACTACTATCATTTTATCACACATTCTAGAAAATGAGAGATCTAATATAAATTTATTCTTATATTATATATATATATATATATATATATATATATATATATATATATATATATATATATATATATATATATATATATATATATATATATATATATATTATATATATATATATTTATTTGTCTGTCCACGTGATTCTAAGTTATGGCTTGGCTAAAATCATGAAATTTAGCACAATGGTAGTCTTTAGCAGTGGCTAGAACCTAACGAAGCCCGTTTTTTTGAATTTCGCCCCCGGGACAAAAATAGGAGCAAAAAGTGTTGTTTTACCGTTAGCCGTACGAAAGGCGTCTTACAGAGACAGAGGCTACCTACTTGATATTGTCTCTCGCCTGGCGGAGACAGGCTTTTTATCTAGTTATTAAATTAATTAAAAAGGAAGATGAAACGTTGTCGCCTTTTTAAATACTCTTGGCAATAAAAATCTTATGGTAAAAGCGAAACAATTTTAAGTTGACCTTAATGTCAAGAGCTTCTTAGTAAAGATCTTCTTAAGATTTTTTTTTGTTTAGATAATTTTCGTGCAACTGGCTATCTAATTAACTTTAGCTCCGCAATTCTCCTTTGAAAAGATACAGTTGGCAACACTGATGTACAGGGTGTCCTATTTTTGACCTTTTTTAGGGTATCTCCGTAATAGTTAGTTCTATCAAAAAAGTAATATAGGCGTCATGTGCTCTTTTGGTTCTAACTTTAAATGGTAAAATCAAAATTTGAAAATTTTTGGTCGCTTAAGAGATACGGGTAAAAATCAAAAAATTGTCGATTTTAGAATAACCCTTTATTTGCTTAGTTAAAAGGAAAACAGAAAAATGTTTTACACAAAAGTTTCTTCATAATAATCGTTGAATATTAGCATATTAAATTCTTCTTTTAAAAATATAACACACCATGGATAATATTGGTTTTCTCTGCGATTTATTTAAACTTTATTACTTTAAACCACAGTAGATTATAAAACAAAAATTGATATACTAAAAACAAAACTATGCTGCCATTCAAGTTGGGACATGTACAGGGTGTCCGGTTATAAATGTAACCCCCAATTAACTTTTTTATTTGACGTTTAGGAAAAACAAGCTTAGTATAAAAGTTAAGTGGTTCAAAAAAAATTTTAAACTTCATTTTACCTATACAGGGTATTTCAGAAAGTCTGGACGTGGTCCTACTGTCTTATTTTAAATAAGTCCCCTATTTTTTTATTTGAGCTTTGCATTCTTCTTGAAATTCTAAACATTTTTGATGTAGTATACCATATGTCTAACTTTAATGGTTACATTGCAAAATGCAAAAAACTATGAGCCTTACCATTATCACTTTCATGCAAGTTTGACATATCCGTCAAATGACTTTCTTTCACAGTGACATTAGTTTTAATTATTTGGTAAAATATTACTTAACCATGGGTTATTCTGAACAAAAAAGGAAAGACATTTATAAATATTATGTTAAAAATAATTATAATCAAAAAAGGACTTAAAGAGTATATAGCCGTGCGTATGGCTGCGAAAGAGTTTTAACTAAATTAGTTAGTTACTAAATTTGGACTAAATGTATTTATTTGACAGATATGTCAAATTTGATGGCTAACTGATGAAATCAACAAACGTAGCGATATCGCGTGGTAATGATAAAGTTTATGGTTTATCGGTTTTTAAAATCAGACAGAGGGTATATGCTACATGAATAATGTTTAGAATTTTAACGAAAATGCAAATTTCAAATAAAGAAATAGGAGACTAATTTAAAATTAGATAGTAGGACCACGTCTAGACTTTCTAAAACACCCCGAGCAAGTATAGGGCGGGTTTTAAAAAATATATATTTGGAAACAATAATTTATACTGACCTTATTCTTCCCAAACGAAACGTCAAAAAAACCGGACACCATGTATATCCGTTCTTAAACGACATTTTATTCGACGGTTGAAAGGGAAAAGGGGAAACGCCACCCTGGTCAAAATTGAGTTATTTTACCATCGGAAAAGGCGAATTTTTCGTCGATCTATGGGTTTCATCCCCAAAATCGCATGTTTTGGCGCATTAAACATTTTAAATTTTGGATAAATTACGAGAAACACAATGTCTTAAGCGACAAAGTTTTGAATTAAAACAGATTTGTTAGCCTTTAATACAGCCCCATTTGGTGGAAATGGTAAATTACTCAATTTTGCTTTCATAAAAACCGATAAATTTGAATATTAATAATTTTGCTCTACCTTTTCCGGTGCCCTTTTGACGAATAAAACAATTTGATGTAACTTAATAATCAAATATTTGGCGTATTAAACAATTATGCTGTTTGAATTATAACTAGTTTTGGCAGATAACTCATTATTCATATCCCGAATTTACAAATCTAACACATTTTACACCAGTTTTTATAGAAATTTACGCAAGGTTTCATCAGACCAAGCAGACGACACGACGCGATATGACCTTTTGTTGCATTCTGTATTAGTTATTATTGCGTATTAATGACTGTAATTATTTTCTTTTGACTTGTGACTGTTTTAAGGTAAGTGAAATATATCACAAATTATTAAATATTACAGGATTTTTGATTATTTGGAAAAGAAAAAGAGAAAAGGGGGTTATATATTGTATTCATCATACAGGGAGTGTCTTTCCGACTGCCGAACGGTATTGTTAGTGTTCCTACACAAAGAGAGGCCGATTTTTTGCCTAATAAACTTTTTTACATCTGTTGCGGTTTGTAAGATAATTTTAATTTTACAGTTTTCACCAACGAATTAATGTAAATTCTTTACTTTGAAATTGTTGGTTTTTACATAATTTTTTTTCTCGAAAACTGTAAGAGGTAAAAAGAAGTGGTTAAATTAAAAAAAGTAGTCCATTTCATAACCTATTTCTTGGTAATTTTTTATTCGCCTTGGTCAAACAATATTGGGGCTAGATCGATTTTGGAAAAAGTTTCTGAATTTTTCCAACAATTTTAAACCAAAATTTAATTATTTTTTTAGTCTTTTCCTACTAAACATTTAATGCTCTACAAAAAAAAGTTATTTGGTCCGATCGCCTTACTTATACCGTTCGGCAGTTATTTGCGCGAAAACAAATTATAAATGAACTCCCTGTACATTAATAAAGTTTGGTTTTTACAGGAGCCATGCGGCGAAATGCCATAATTATGAGTATGGTAGCGCCCGATTCAATCGAAGCTCCTAGTAATCAACCACCCGCTATTTCTCATAGTTATCGCAGGCTTACAAATATTTCATTGCCATTAAATAAACCTTCATCACCACCAGAGTTGCAAAATATTCCAGAGAAAAAAATACGTAACGAAGCTTTAATAACACCTGCCTGTCCAACAAGTGGCAATTCTATGAGCTTCAATGATGATACTTCTCGAACATTGCAAACATGGCTATTACAGAATCTGAAAGTCATTCGATAATCGAAGAAAACATAAAACATTCATCCACCTGCACGCTTGTCAATAATTCAGGTTCCGTTGTATCAAATAATGTAGGAACGTCTACAGAAGAACCAATGACTACTTCGCTAACTAAAGACTATAACATTGCCCCATCTAATCTTGCCGGTATATCAGAACAAATCCAAGTTGATATTATGCCGCAGATCACGTATACAATAACAACATTCGATGATAGCAATTTTAATAGAATCGCAAATGCAGATGACGTTCAAGGCAAATCATTTACCGTTCTACACAACGTGTCTACGTCTACAAGCAATATACTCTCTCTTCCTGCTTTGGCCAACAAAATAACCCCGGTGATAATTTCTTGCCAATAACTCCTACTAAATATAATGTCGTGTTTGATTCTTCCCAAAGTAGCCAAGAAAATAACCCTGATGCTTCCAATTACTAGTAGTTTACCTACACCTGAGAACATTATTCGAAAAACTAGTGCTTGTTCTGTTAAAAATGTGCCAAAAGCTACATATTATGACTTCTTAAATAATGAAAATGAGTTTGAATTTGAGTATAGTTCAAGCTCCTGGGAAGGTTCAAGCGAAGAAGATAATGAACCTCTAAGAAATAAAAACAAAAAAAAACGAAAAGTAATGACCGCTGAAGATGAAGTTGTGGGAGAAAGGGGATGTCGAGAAAAAAACAAAATAAGGCAAAAGAACGACAAAAATTGCAGAAAAAAGGAAAGTCTTACCAGAAACTGTAGCAGAAAAAAAAATGCGTCCAAATCCCTGCCAAGGATCTAATTGTTTTAATAAATGTGGAGAAATTTCTGAAGAGAAACGTGCTAGTGTCTTCAATCATTTCTGGAATTTAAGCCCACAAAGACGTCGTGATTGGCTCGTTTCTTTGTCAAAAATTGGAGACGTGAAGAGAAAGAGAGTGAAGGATCTTAGTAAAAAATCAAAAACTTTCCAATATTTTATAAATGAAGGGGAGGGACAACGTCAAGTTTGTTTAAAATTCTTGCTTGCAACACTAGATATAACGCAAATATACCTACACTACACTCTTTCGAATGCATCTGGTGGTTTAGCCAAGGAAGACTTGCGTGGAAAAACTATTCCTGCTAACAAAACTCCAGAACACATCCTTTCATCTTTAAAATTGTTTATTAAAAGCCTACCGGCTGTCCCTTCCCATTATGCTAGAAAAGACTCAACAAAAGTGTATCTACCTCAGGAATTTAAAAATGTTTCAAATTTATATAAGTTTTATAAGTCTGAACAAACTAAGAATGGAATGGACGTTGTATCCGAAAGGCTATTTAGGAAAAAAATTTGTGAAGATTTTAAAATTGGGTTTCACGTTCCCAAAAAAGACAAATGTGCCAAGTGCGTTAGGTTCATAAATAATCCAGGACCAGAAAATGAATCGCTGAAAATGGCCCACGAGAAAAAAAGGGACGAAAGTAAAAAAGATTTGAATTTCATCAAAAAATACATAACAAAAACAACGCTATTTTATGTACATCGTTCGACCTTCAAAAAGTGCTGAACAGGCCACATGGCGAAAGCATGCTGCTGTATTATTCACGGAAAATCGCAGTCTACAACCTTACGTTTTATGAAAGTTCAACCAGAAAAGGGTACTGTTTCAGCTGGAATGAAACCGAAGGCAGGAGAGGCGCAAATGAGGTAGCAACGATTCTAGCAGCCTATATCAAAAAAGTCGATAAACGTGGTACTATAAAAACTCTTCTTTTGTACTGTGATTCGTGTCCAGGCCAAAATAAGAACAAAACTATTTTAGCTGCACTTCACCAAAACCTGCTCTCTTGTTTAAATCTGGAAGTTATTCAAATCAACTATCTTCTCCCAGGACATACCTATATGCCGGTCGACAGTATGCACTCTGTCATTGAAAAGAGTGTGTCCAAGCATATTATTTGGGCTCCCTCACAATGGGTCACAGTTTTTGAATTGGCTCGTAGTGTTCCTGAACCTTATAATGTCCATCCTCTTAAGCACAAAGATTTTTGGTCATGGGAAAATCTTTCAGATAAATATTTTAAAGGCAATCTAGTAGGTAAAGTTAGTAAAATCAGAATGGCTACCTTTAGAAAGGCTGATAATAAGATGATATTAAAATATTCCATGGCGTCAGATGCAAAAGAAGAAACAATAGCTATAGTCGGTAAATCAAAGAATTCGTTACAAGGAACCTTTCCCAATTTCGAAACAGAAGTTCCAGGACCTGAGAAAACTTTGCAATGCGAATGTTATTCCTGTCCAATACCATAATGAGCACCTAAGTTTTTCACAGTCCAATAATAAAGATGCCTTACCAGAGACTGTGAGTTATCTGAATAGACTGATTAAAATGTATTTTCCACTTGTGTCTATTTTTACTTTTTTTGAAAGTATACTCGTAGACAGTTTCTAGTTTAGGTTCCAGATTATTAATACCACTTTTGTTTTAGTTTTATTGTTTCTTAAGAGAACATAGACTTAAGACACTATTATAGACTGTTAAAGAATGTTCCTAGTTTGAGAGAACAAAATCATTATTACATTATTTTTGCTATTTTCGTGTAAAGAAGTTGTTGTGTAATAAATAGAAATGAACATGTTAACCTGCTTAAAATATTGTTTTTCTTTACTAACTGCACCTGCGTTGTGCGTATAAGATAACAATAGTTTTTAATAGTATTTAAAAAAATATATTTTGTTAGTAAAAAAATTAAAAATGCCAAGTTCGGTTATAAAAAGGTTTAAAATTTGTCTCCATAAAGCTCTTATTAAACACTATTATACATTTGTAACAATAAAAAACCGTAGCAAAGTGTGCCATAAAACAATTAAAAGAGTCGAATTAGGTATTTTTTTACTCATATTACATTTTTCTTAAAAATTTTGATACAAAATCTTGCTTATGAGCCATTTTTGTTTACAAGAAACTAGTAATATTTATAATATTATACATTTATCCTGTTTGAATTTTAAAACAGTATTGTATAATTCGCCACTAATTTTAAAACCAATTGAAGAAAGTTCATAATTCATACCTGTATATTTGAGAAATTAAAATACAACCCACATGGCAAAAAAAAATCTAAACTTGGAAAATACCTTGATTTTTTATGATTTTTTTTCAAAAAAATTATTCTTTAAACTGGTCTCCTGTAAAGTTATAAAAGTGGCGTATTAGCAGTTTCTCCTTTCAACCGTCGATATGTCCTACGCCGTTGCCAGCGTAAAAACAGTGTTGCCAAATATCAATATCTGGCAGACAATTATTCTGGATGCTTTACATTCTGTCAAACAGTTTTAAAATAAATAAAAGCATCTGTATACGTATACGACTTCAGTAAAAATGTTCACATCCGCTTTCACCAACATAATTGTTGAATGCGTCCCACGAAAAACACTTAAACCTCAAGTTTACTTGAGACATCCTGTACACAACGTTACTTTTAGGCTCTTAGCGGTAGATAATTACTACATCACTCTCCTCAAAAATAATTATAAATAATACACCAATTTGCTAAATGCACCCCGAAGCAAAAAAGAAAAAAACTCGCAAATAAGAGACGAAAAATTATAATTTCAACCAATGGCGCGGTAGCTGGCGCTCGTCTACGGCGGAATTTTTAATTATCCCAGCCCACAGTCTTTTGTTTTGGGCATCTTGATTTAAAAAGGGGAACGGGATAAAAAGATGGCTTGATAGCCATGCAATTCGGGGTGCAGTTATTAATGCACTCCGAAATGCATATGCACGAATTTTTAAGGGGTGGTTTGGGGTAAAGAGTTGTTTTCTCGGATTTCCAGCGGGATGAGGTTGAGGAGAATTTAATTGAAATGCGTCGTCATTCTAACAAGGACTAATTAACGATAAATGTACAGGTGCTTATTTTAAAAGTACCAACAGTAATTATGGAAACTTATAATATTAAATATGTTCTATAGTTTTGTGGCGGATTCATGCTTTTATATGTTTTTGTTGGGATTACTCGCATGAAAAGTTTCTAGAGAATGGGACCACTTCGGTCCTGGTCCCAGGGTATAGCAACTGAGCCTGCTCAGACCCATTGACTCATATGAACTGGTCGATCGCTTAAAACAAAAAAACTCCCCAGAAAACCCAAAAATTCAGAACATTTATCTACGTAAATTAAAAATAAAATAGAAATTGTTGAAAAAATTTAGGAAATTCTGTATAGTTTTTTTATTATTTATGACGTTTTGTTTTAAATGACTTATTTGTTGGTTTTGACTGGCATATTTATAATTTTAAAAAAAGCATAATGGGGTGTTAATTGATTTTAAATTTACCTGAAATTACTTTAGCATCAAGCGTAGGTAACCATGTATTATTTAAATTAACAGAAATTGATGCTACACATTTATCTTTGTTTAATAATTTATTTGCACTTCCTTTTATTTTAAGTTTCCTTTGCTAAACTACTAGAAGCATTTCAGTTTATTATGTGGTTGTTATCAAAGGCGTTTTGACAAATTTTTGATTTGTGAAATTATGTGTTTTTAATGTATTTTCGATGTTCTTTTATGTGTTTGGCTAATGGTCTGGAAGTTACACCTACATTGAATTTATTACATTCAGAAGAAATCCAATAAATCTTATTTTTTGTGTTTACGTTTATATTCTAAGGCTTTGCTCTTGTAACTTAAGATTAAATGATGTTTTATATTTTAAAGATAGTACCAATATATGAAAACCGTCTGGAATTGCAAGGATGCGCTGACCAAACTGGGTAAAAACAATAAGGTTACACTACTGTGGATACCTGGACACACCGGCCTAGAGGGTAATGAATCCGCAGACCTTCTTGCCAAAAGGGGGGCGGAGACAAAATTCACAGGGCCGGAACCGGTCATTGGTATATCTTATGGAACGGCCAAGCAGTTCATATCAGCTTGGACACAAAGAGAAAATCTTCGGTACTGGCATGGACTTCCGGGTCTCAGACACTCGAAGGCCTTCATAAGACCACCGAACCAACAATGTATTGTCAAACTACTGGAGCAATCAAGGGTACACCTTAAAACTCTAGTGGGACTGTACACGGGACACTGCAGATTAAAATACCACATGCACAAGATCTGCCTAGCGGAAGACGCCGAATGCCGCATGTGCATGGAGGGGGATGAATCGGCAGAACACATACTGTGTTCGTGCTCAGCAATGGCACGACTAAGATTGGCAATCCCCGGCAATGACACCTTGTTGCCGGGGGAGGTAAAAGATCTCTCTCCCATCAGGATCATCAGATTTATTAGGAGTCTGGACCTGGTGGGAGAAATATAAAAAGGTGTGAGCCACAATAGACGGATCGGTTGCGGTGGAAGGGTTTTATACCCACTCACTTTAAACCTACCTACCTTTTTTTTACCTTTATGACAGCTCACGAAGGATTATTATATATGTATATTATATCCTACGGATTATATTATTAATATACATATATAAACCTAAGTACGAAAGTACCGTGAGTGCCGGGTTTTCCGGTGTTTAACCCATTTCTTCCCAGTTGTTCCGTCAATGTTGTCCAAGCACTGAAACATGCAAATGTTGCATTTCACAGCACCTTTTAGACAACGCGGTAGTGCCACCACGGACGTTATTTTTAAATAACTACTACCTAAAAGTGTCTCTCCGGCACTGGGAATCGAACCCGGATCGCCGGGCCCGCGAGCCGAAACTCTGACCACTACGCTACCAGAGACACATACCTACCTAGTACCAATATTAAATTTATTACCTACTCGTTGAATTTTATTTGATAAGCCAGGAATATATGGTAAAAAAGGCTTTCTAGGCAAGTAATTCCAACAAAAACATATTAAAACCTACAATAATGTTGCAAATCTAATTTTATGCACAAGACAAACATTTTTTTTTTCTGAAAGTCAGTCAGTAGAGATGCCGCAGAGACAAAAAATTAGGTAATATAAAAAAGAGATTTATATTTAAAATAGTTTGAAGTATTAGGATCTACTTGAATTTAAGTTTTAAAATACGTCAAACAAGAAATCAGTTATTATCTACTAAGGGCTTTAATGTTGCATTCTTTAAGGGTATCATAAAAAAATAGATTTCACCAAAAACACTTATATAAAATAGGGACCAAGTTTCTATCTAAAAATCTCGGCCACTTTAAGTACTCAAATCTAAAATATGACCAAGCTCTGTAAACAATTTTATTCTTAATATATACCCAACTATTATTTGTGTTAAAGTCCTAATTCAAGATTCAAGACAATTGTAACCCTAAAAACTGAAATTTAATTAAATCGCAAACTTCTAAAATACCTCCTAAATGATGACAAAACTTTTTCAATTTTATCAAGTAATTAGAATACTTATTTAAACCTACGTAGCAAATATCATATTGTTTGTAGAGGGGAAATACGTTGAAACGTTTCTTGTAATATACACACTGCGTTTGTCACATGATCTCGCTAATAGAACACGTAACATATGATGAATGAAGCAAAAAGATAAAAAATGTCAGAAAGAAACTTGGCCATTCTTCAACAAAAAAAACGGAACCGTTAATAAAGCATCCCTGCTTCACGATAATCCCAAACTTAACATCAAATGTAAAATTACAGAAATACATTTTAGTACGAGATTAATCTGCTTAAATCCGCTAATATCTCTTTTTTTGATAAAACTTTATTTTCTTGAACACCGAGGAGCATAGCTTACCCTTTTTCTGCACTTTTCAAGATATAAAAATACAACTTGAGCATACCACATAACGTCAAAGGTTTTCAACAAGTCACGTGACCTAACTTCGATTTTTAAATGGGACACCCTGTATATATTACATTGTTGGATTCCTGGGAACACTCTGCGTCTAACGGTACCCCCATTTGTCAAATTTTGACAACATATACTACTTTTGGACGTAGAATGTTTTCCAAAATCCAAAAATGCAAACATATACAGGATATTTTATTTAAAAATTAAAAGTTGAAGCGTTTTTCGGTGAAACCGGAAGTCACCGAAAGTGACGTGACTTGTCAAAAAACGTCAAATTTTATGTTACATGATATCTCCCAGTTTCATTTTTTATTTTAAAAAGTGTATAAAAATAGAGGGTAAGCCATGCTCCCTGATCACTCGGCAACCCATCTATTCTAATATCATGTACCATTCATTAAAATTAAGTTTTATCGAAAAAAAAAACAGATAGCTGCAGATTTAAGCGGCCTTATTTTAGACCAAAAAATTCATGTTGCAGTATAAGCCTAACAAACAGGCAAAATTAGATTTTATCAAAATAGACATCAAAACTAACACCATTGTTACAAATTGCTGAAGAAGTATAAAGTATGTTAGGAACATAATAAACAGCATTGGGCAGGTAATAAACTTCATATTAATATCACATCGACATCACCTCAGGTCTTTTGTACTTTTTGGATTTTTTTCTTTATAACTACCTTTTAAAAAAGATCATACACTTAACCATAATTAAGCAATGACATCACCAACAATTTAGCAACATAGCACCAACTTTGTCACACAAGCAACATCCAAGTCTCCTTAAGTCAATAATATAAAACAAGACAGCCGTGGTGCAACGGTTTTTTTAGAAATCACATTAATTTAGTAATATAATAATAATATATTCGAAGCACCAAAAATAACTTTTTATTTTTCTATTTGCCAACTTACAATTCGTTTCAATATAATGGACAACAAAGGCGTAATTCAAATTATCTATTCCCTAAAACATAAATTTTGCTTAGTTGAAATTTTAATTAGCATTTTCTCTATTATATTATTTTTTCATCATTAATGTATCAAAGATTTTCCCCTTTGTCCCTACGTCCCTGAGGCAGGACCCAACACATTTAGATTATTTGAGGACCTCTGACTTAACGGATACTTTTAGGTTTAGTAATAATATATTCGTATATATTTAGGACGAATAATATGCCGCTTATTGATTAAACCTACAGAAAGCTTTAAAAAGGGCCGGAAGGGCGAAAATGGATCGATACCTGTGCTTTATGCAGATCCCTACACGGTTTTAAGGGGCGCATTGGTTCAAATCACAGCTAAAAAGCATGGTAATGAGTTCTTTTTTCTTGTCGTCCTGGGGTTTTATAAATTTAAGTGAGCTTTTATGACGTCATATACTTTTATTTTGGAATTAATGAGGGCTTTTTGCGCTTAAATTAATGTCTAACAATAAATAAAAGTTTTTTAAAGTGTTTGACATTTGTGGGTATATGCAGAATTATGTCCAATGTCCAAGTACCTAATAAAAAAAACTTTATATTTAAAAGTAAGAAAAGTAAGATTTTATTAAATTAATTTAAGTTATATCACTTTTAAACATGTATGCATGTGGTAGAAAAAACTTAACCTTCGGGGTAAATGGTTCATTAAATATATTTTAGTTATAAAAAGTTCTTGTTGGGTTCTATAGAATGGGACCACATCGGTCTTGGTCCCAAAAAAAATCACCAAAAAACCCAAAAAATTTTAAACACTTATCTACGTTTCGGTTGCAAGTCTGCCACCTTTATCAAATAAATATTAAAACACTAATTAAAATTAAATTTGTTAGAATTTGGTATAATATTGGGAAGATTCTAAGACCATTTTTATTATTCATTACATACTTATTAGATTAGTTTGTTTTTACTGGTATATTTACAATTTTCAAAAAGACAAAAAAGACGGTGTGTCATTTATTTTTATTCAAAACAATAAATGCACTTTTTTATTTTAGTTTTTTTTTTGCTAAAATACTAGAAGCATTTTAGTTTATTATGTGGTTGTTATCAAATGCGTGTTGACAGATTTTTGATTTGTGGAATTCTGTGTTTTTATTGTATATTCTTTGTTTTTTATGGCTAATGGTCCTGATGTTTATTCTATGTAAAATTTATTACATTTAAAAGGGATCTTACTTATAAATAACATTTTTTGTGTTTTCACTTCTATTGTATGGATTTCTTGTTACTTAAGATTTAATCATGTTTTGTGTTTTAAAGAATGTATGCATATTTAATTTATTACCTATTTGTTGTAGAAATGTATGGTAAAAATAAATATGTAGGTAATATGTTTATTTAGATTGTGTCTTAAATTTGGTTGTTTAAATTTCAGAAAGCATTCGGTTATAAAATCAAAAGGATAATTATTTTCAACTAAAATATCTTTTAAAAATTCTGTTTTATTTTCTTTATTTTGATCAGAATAAATATTTTAATTTTATTAAAAAGACTCTTTACAAGTTCTCGTTTTACCATTATTGGGTGATTACTGTGATTAGAGTTAAAATTTAAGTATCTGTGTGTATGTGTAGGTTGTCTGTAAATTTAGTAGTAGAATTAATCTTTTATTATCTGAAGAAAAGGAAGTTGTGAGGTTTTTTTTCTTTTTATAAAGTAAAATGAATAGTGGATTCTTGTTTATTAATGCATGTTAAGAAATTATCTAGGCAATATTCTTTAAATTTTAGTTATGTTAAATAAAATTACTTTAAGTTTAGCATACATCATTTAGATTATTTAAGCCTGTTTTACATACCCAATTTCTGGTTAAGAAATTGATCAATTTACTTTTTAAAATCGTGTTTTGCTTTTTCGTTTCAATTTCTTGACAATATGACCGTTAATTTAACCTGTCTGAAATACTTTTATGTGATTGTAATTGTTGTTTATTCTTGTTTGTACGTTTTTCTTTTTCGTATAAAAAATTTCACCACAAACATATTTTTAAAATAAAACAAAATTTCACAAATGATATTTTTAACCCCACAATTACTAATGTTGGTAAAACAAGTATCACTAAAATGTCCACAAACTTGGCCAATAAATTGGGGCAAGTTTAAATTTATTAAAGTAAAAAGTTGTGGAAAAATAAAGTGATTAAAGGTCAAAATAAATTGAAAAGAAATTATTCAATTTATTGCTCAATAAATCGGGTAGGTGTAAAACAGGCATTAGACCAGAGTATTTAAATATAGTTACTTTAGAGTATGAGTTATTTTATATACTTGGGCCCCTTTGGTATAAAACTTAAATGATCATTGTCACAAGTCATAATTTTAGTTTTAGTTTCTTTAACGTAAGAGCCTATATTATATTTTTAATAATATACCTACTTTTGCGTTTGTAGTAGCAGAGAATCCTTTCTTTTAACGACAATAAAACCGTTTAAAGTAACCGCGACAACTTGCCAGTTTAGCACAGTATATCTAGAGATTTTTTTGGTAACTAAAATGTAACTGCAAAATACCAGTACTATTGTGTAAGAATAACCAGAACCCAAAAAATTAAAATCCGTATAAAAGTTTGATATTTTCTGCTTTTTATGAAAAAAAAAGTTAAAAATAGCCATTGTTTCTTTTAGAGTAAAAAAATTAATTTAGTTATATTTTAATTCCAATACTGCCAAAAGTACTTTTTTAAAAAATTAAAAAAACAACAAAATGTTTTTTTGCTAATTCTTATTGGTGCATTTTTCGCTGAGAAAACTTGAAAAAACCGCTAAAATTGAGAACTTTTAAAAACATTTATAGCTTAGACCCTTTTAAAGTTTTAAAGCTGATCTTCGGAAAAATGATTATTCAGTAAAGTTATATTAACACGACACTCACCATGTCATTAAAAAAATGGTAAAAAAAATATTGGGGTGTAATAAATTATTACTAATAATACAACAGTTTTTACTGATTTTTATTTCATAAAAATACATAGATACGCGCCGTCGCACACAAAAACAGAAGACTCCGGCTCTGCGTCAATTTTCAATGTTAATTTATGGCACACACTGATTTTTCTACAAAATTTTCTAGGATTTTGTTACTGCGCCAAATTAAAAAAGTACATTAATAACTGTGTTCATCCTTTAATCCTCAAATTTCCTTGGGTACAATAGGTCTCTTTTTTCTTTGACGCGACGGACTGATCTGATCTAATTCTGCACCAAATGTATTTTTAACAGGATGGTTTTCCAGCTCATTGCTCTCGGATTTATTGTTGTTTCGTACACTTGCGTTTCGTACACCTTAAAAATTTCCCCCATATATTCATGTAATTCATATAATTGGGGAAAATTAAAGCCGCTTTAACTAACTAGAACTAACCATAACTGACCAAAACTGAGGGCTTTTGAATTTGTCTAAATTATCCCTACGTTTGATTAAGCTATGGCAGAATTGCGGCTTAAACGGAAAAGTTTACTGTTCCTACTTTCAGTGATTTATCACGTCTAAAATATAATTCGGGAAAATAAAAAGCCGCCAGAACTAAGGGCTTTTGAATTTGTCTAAATTATCCCTACGTAGAAGTTATTAACAAAGTTTTAATAATTTTTAATATGATATTTATTTAGTTGGTTATTTGGGTCGTCACAATGGTCGGTGTACGAAACGGGAAGCATAAAATTGATTAAATATTCAGTGTACGCAACGAGAATATTTTAGGTACACTTCTAAAGTGTACGAAACGCGAGTGTACGAAACTAGAAAACACCTTTTATACCAAACATGTTTTTTCTAACAGTCAAATAAAAAATTACGAAATAAAATGGCAATTAAAAAACATAAATCGGCATCAAAAAAATTAACTTAAAATTATATATATTTTTTATATACAGGGTGTAAAAAGTATGATGCTCATAATTTTAATGGGCGATAGTGGAGCTCAAAAAAAGTCGAAAAGCTCATACGACATATGTGTCAAAACTTGACAGATTTTTGTCTAAACGGTGTCAAAGTATGAACTTTGAAAGCAATTATTTCTGAAAACTTGAAACTTTTGTCTTAATCGCTTATCAGTAGATTCATTTGCTAATAAAATAAACTAAGTTTCAAATGTTTTAATCTACAAATTAAAAAAAAATAATATTAAAGTCAGTTGTAAATACGTGTTTAACGGCCGCGACATTTTTGGTTGTTTTTAAATCGGGAAAAATGCGGATATGTTATAAATTTACAAGTGTAGTGTCCAAGAGTTTTTAAAACGAGATGTGTGCAACCGAGAAATCTTATTCTTTAAGCAAAATAAAAAAGTTCTGTTTTAAAACATAATAATTTGTGCTCTTAAAATGAATATTTAGCCTATTTGTGGTGAGTACAATTATTTTTTAATTACAAATATTAACCAAACAATAATGTATTGTTTTTTACATAAATTTAATTTTAAATTAAATATCAAAATAAATTGCAAGAAGTTTTTTTATTATTTGTATATAAATAAACATCTCCCTAAAAAAAGTGTAAATATGCAACTCTCACAAAAAACGTTCGACTCGCTTTGATGAAACGGTCGCGGTGTTGCCAATTTTTAAACTTTGAAAGGCCATATTTCGAAAACAGTTAACTTTTGACCCATATGTTTTTGGCTTTTTTGACTTGTTTTGAGCTCCACAATCGCCCATTAAAATTGCGAGCATCATACTTTTTACACCCTGTATATACTCACACTAAGCTATTCCACAAAACCGAAATCAGATGTTGGTAGAAAACAAATAAGGAAATTACAATTTTTTTTTTGGTCGGTTCCAACACAAAAAAATACCCACCAAATATATTTTAAAAAAAATGAAAAATTTTGTATCAGATATTTTGTTTTTATTTTGATTAAGTTGTATTTTTGATATTTTTGCTAGCATTGACCTCAAAAAAATTTTAGGCCCCTAATATCTACTTTTACTTTTGTTTTTGTTGAATAATATAGTGCATGTATAAAAAATATGATTTAATAATTTTAAGTTAATTTTTTTTGGACGCCGAGTTTTTTTATTGCTTTTTTATTGTTTCTTTCACCTTTTGTTTCATTTGTCCGCATGTAATTTTCTCTGCAGAGATACAGTATATTTTTTAATAATTAAATAAATGAAAATGTTAATTTTATTTTGATAGTATCCATATACAGGGTGTTTTCTAATTGAATGCCAATATTTAAGGGGGTGATTTTTGGGTTCATTTTAAAAAGAAAATTTCATGTGGACGTATGTCCTAAACGTCTTAACTTTTGAGATACAGTTTGGTAAAATTTCCAAAAATAGATCATTTATAATTAATAATAATATCTCTAATACCACTTTAAAAATTTTAATGAAATTTGGCATACATTTACTAGGTATGTATCAAGAGGCATTTTTTAATGTACCACATTTTTTTTTCACCAGTGACGTTCGTACGGAATTTGACCTGCCTTTTTTGGCAGACATTGATGGTGCGCCCCTGATAGCTCTTAAAATAAAAATTATTTTTGAAATTCCCAATCATTTCTAAACCAAGTTAATTACTTGATTTTTCTTAATCCGATGCACGGTTTTCGTTAAAAAAAAATAAAAACCTTTTCTCTGCATGATCTTAACAATATCGGTAAACAATATCACCATGCAAAGAATTATCTAGATTTAATTTTTCTAGGTAAAAATTGTACGTCGGACTAAAAGAAATCAAGGATAAAAATTGATCACTTGAATTTTTTAAGTTCGACGCACGGTCTTCACCTAAAAAAATTAAATCTAGTTATTTCTCTGCATGGTGATATTGTTTACCGATATTGTTATAATCATGCAGAGAAACGGTTTTAAAACCGCGCATCGAATTGAAAAAATTAAATGATCAATTTTACTGGAAAATAATGGGGATTTCAAAAATAAATGTTATTTTAAGAGAAATGGGTGGGTCAAAGTCCGTACAAACACCACTGGTAAAAATTTGAAAAAGTGGTACATTAACAAATGCATCTTGATACATAGTACCTGTATGCAAAATTTCATTAAAATATCTAAATATATTAATAATAAATGATTTATTTTTAAAAATTTTTCGTCTGTATCTCAAAAGTTAGGACGTTTAGGACATACGTTCATATTAGGTGTTTTTAATGGACCCAAGAATCACCCCTTAAATATTGACATTCAATTAAAAAACACCCTGTATACAAATTAAAAATATGTATATTCATTTAATCCCTAAAATTAAAAGAAAAAAATTAAATAGTATACTCAAAAATATTTATAACTTAATTAAATTAAAAGTAATTTTGGAATGGCATCAATACTTAATAATGGAATAAAAATATATAAGAATCTACCAATAAGAACTCAATAATGAAAAATTTTTGAAATACATATAGAAAAATGTTTAAAACTAATTTGACTATTTTATTAACGAGTTATTGCTAGAGTTAATTATTGTTAAATTTATTTTTTTATGTTATTATATTCCTTGTAATAAACTGTATAGTTGGTTGGGAATTAAATAAATATATAAAATAAATGTCTCTTCTTCTCTTTAAAATAATAAATTATGAAATTACCGGCTGATTCTTTATGAAAATAAGGGCGGTCTTCACGCCTCCCTCAAAAAAGGTGTTGATAAAATCATTAAAAAACGACCGTTAAGTCTACAAACCACTTTCGCAAGAGATCAAAAGAAAAAGAAGCAGTTATTGCTAAAAATGCAATATGATAATGCTGTAAAGTAAAAAGTAAATAATTGCGGAGATGTCAAAGTGGAGATCGCTTACCCAAGCGATATATGATCCAGTCTGGAAAAATTATCATAATGAGCAGAGATTTTAAGATTCTAAGGACGAAGACTTGAGGGGTTTATTTAATAGGAGATCAAAGGATTTTTGAGGAAAACGTTACGCATCGGTAATTTGAGATTTCAAGGACCGACGGACAAATTGTAGGTATACCTACTAAAGATTAGTGTCTTTATCATAAGATATAAAAACAAATACTTTAATATTTGTATTTTATTAAAACTCTATACAAATGGGATAAAATTTGTAAAAATATTTCATAAAAAAATGTTGCAATCAAATTTTTATTTCGATTAAAAAATTTATCTAATACTAATGAAGGAACCTTAATTGTGTTCTTAATGAAACAATATTAAAGCATTTATTAGGTTTTAACTTTTTCTTCGTTTTTGTAGGTATATATAAATATTTAGGGTGCTTTAAAAAAAATTTTTTTTCTTACTCTTACCCTCTCAAATGTTTCTATTTGATGTAAAAAAATCATCACCAAACATGAGCCCCATAGCTCAACTCTAAGGGGTCGTTATTTTTATTTTAGTTTTCCATTTAATTAATATGGGAAAAAATCTTTTTTGTTTTAAATTGAATTTACACATAATTTACGCAGTTTTTTACAAAAAACCATTTTATTTTCTTAAAGATGAGTCTTGGAGCTTTACAAAACTCTAAGACAAAGTATGATTATCTTTACAAAAAGACAAGTTGCAGCCATTTAAAAATTACTAAATTTTGAAATTTGAAGAAATGGCTTGCAATTATTTTTTTTTGCATAATCCTCAAAATTTTTACTCAAAGTATTAGTCAGTAGTGTGTTTTTATGTATTACAAATTTCAAAAATGGTTTTCAGTACGAAGTGTAGGTCTCTAGTGACATTTAGGGCTGATTTTGGGAGGGTTAGGGGGGTTTTAGGTTTTGTGCCCCTGGAGAATTTTAATCGACGTGTTAATTACTTTGCAAAGTTTGACAATTGGCCGAAATCCATTTTCCATAGCAAAATTGCGGGGTCCTTTAAAGTGCGTTAATCTCGAAATCAGTTGCTCCTAGAGACCTAAATGAAGTCTACATTTTTGACGCAGAAGGAATTATAGAAATTTCTTTTTTAATAAAAAGGTCAGTATACTAAGCCCAAAAAGAGTTATGTCATCTCAAACAAGTGGGGTAGGCCGTATCTGGCGCCGTCTACAAGCAACATCAAAAGTATGGACGAATTTGATTTCTCGCTTCAAAGAACCCCCAAATCCCCAATTTAGTCAAAAACAAAACCATAATTTAAAGTTTGAGACCCTGTGTCTTGGTTATTATTAACTTTGGGATAAGGCAAGGGAATGAAATGGCTGACAAAATCGCCAATTTGGGAGCTGAGGACAATGGACCTAAATATACCATGGGAATCTCTTACAACACGGATATGACAGAGATAGCAACATGAGACAAACGCCAGACAATCAAAGACTATTATTGGGGAAGACCTATGGAAGGACATACCGATGAGCATAAAGGACTTCAATAGGGTGCAAATGAGAAACCTGACAGGCATACTGACAGGTCATTGTAAAAACAGACACTGTCTCAACAAGATAGAAAAAAGTGAGACAAGTACATGTAAATGGTGTGTGGAGGAAAGAGAGGACGTCATACATATACTTAGAGATTACCCAGCACTAGGGCACACCAGACGGAAATGTCTAGGAACGGCATGGCTGGACCTAAATGACATAAGATTTTTACCACTGACAGGACTCGCATCACTAGTAAGGAAATTGGGGATCTAGTAAGCAAAATGTAAAAGGGATGCATACATAAGGGATAGTACAGGGTTACGGAATCTGTGTATGATTAAGCCATATTTATAATTAATAACGCGCTCATTAAAATAATGTTTTATTTTGAACCCAATAGTTTCATAGTTTTATTTTTATGTTTCGATTCGATTTCGATTTCATACCAAGTTATATTTTAGGTAGACTGCACCGTCTAGCCCTCCGATAGATGCCGCTGGAATAGACTGACCACTCGCTTACTAACGGTGATTTGTGTATTGTCAAAATATTAAAAAGTTTTATACGGTTTTGTTGAATAATTATAAATTTTGTCGTTAAAAACAGGGTCGTGCATAAAACATTGTATGTATATCGTTTTTAAAAAGCGTTAACGCTCTAAGCGTGTAAAAACACTAATTGCTCAAGTTTTTATTTTCACGCCGCGCACTATAACCAAGGAAGTTTAAAGGTGTATGGAAGCCCAATACTGTAGAACAAAATTGTCCAGGCGTGCAGGGCAGAGGGAATAGGGGGGTTGGCCCTGCGGAATTTGCGCAATGAATAGTAGGTCAGGGCCGGATTTCCTTAATTCTTTGTTACTATCTATAAAATTGACATCATCAAATGTCAAATTCCAACATTCACTGTTTTTTTTTTTAATTTTTGCACAAAATTGTTGGTTATTAAAGGATACTACTATAGAATATTTAAAATTATTGTGTAATATTAGATTTTATATCATCTGATATAATATGGAAAGAATAGATGGCTCCACTTTACTGCCTTCTATTTAAATGGTCGATATTTTTGGAAGTTTTGTATTTTTACCAAAAATCTTTGTAAATAAATAAAAACACGATTTTTTAAAATAAATTTCAAATATTGTATAATAGTATTATGTACTAATCACCAATTTTGTGATAAAAGAAGGGAAAGATAATGTAAATGAGTTTAATCTAATCCTAAGATTCTGGTTGTACATTAAAAAGTGAAAATTTTTATAACTGCTTTTTAGGCATATACTTTTCACTAATAACAAACATTCATGAGACAGAATAACAGTGGTTAAAAATGTTTAGTAACCTTTGGTACCTGAGTATCCATTGTAACAGTATCCGTTAAATATTATGTGTGTACAGTATATCGAGCTTAAAAAGTTGATAATGCAAGGTTAAGAAACCAAAAATCTAATTTATTTTTAAACAAATGGTATTGTCTCGAAAGTTGCCTCCTCTCCAATTTTGATCAAATTTGGTATACAGGGGTTTTTTGGGGCGCTGATTACAAATCTGAAAAAATATCTTTTCGGCAAGGTTTCGTTTCCGAGATCTTCATCATCAAAGTTGAAAATTAAACTAACCTCATTTTTACTATATTTTCCCTTCTTTTTGTACACAATTCTTGATTTTAACACTAAAGTGGCACACGATATTTTATAAACACCTTTTAAAACCTTGTATTTTTATTTATTTTACATCTTCTTTCCATTAAATTGCGAACTTTTAAGTTCAAAGGCAGCAGTCATATTTGCTTAAAAAATAAAAGTGTAAAAAAGGTGTAAAATAAACATTAAAAAAAGTTTTGGTGGTGTGAAATATTGTGTGCCAATTTAGTGTAAAAATCAAGAATTTTGTGCAAAAAGAAGGAGGAATAGTGTAAATAAGGTTAGTTTGATTTTCAATTTTGATGATGAATATCTCGAAAACGAAACATTGTCGATTTCTTTTTTAGATTTGTAATCAGCGCTCCAAAAAACCGTACCAAAATTGTGTTTCCTTTCATTCAATTAGAGGGACCTGTTTATATTAAAATTTGCCTGGTAAGTAATCAATTATTTTGATCCTTTAAAAGAGTGTACTAAATTATTAAATGAAATTAAAGTACCTAAATGTAAACCTTATTTCTTTTTAATAATCCACAGAAATACACATTGTGGAAATCATCTAAAAGATAGTTAAGATTGCCTTACTTTTCTCACTAATATTTCCTATGAAATTTTCATTTTCTATTATTCATAATTGGTATATTATTATTTATTCGGTTACCTAACGTTACGTCTTATAAGAAGCACCTAATTTAAATATAAAAAATACTTACCTAAAGTTAAAAAGACGGGTATGTTACCCTTGGATTTGCAAGACAAAACCATACAACCTCTAGTCATTTTGTTACGATATTATAAGTAACAAACAATAAACACAAAATTATAGTCACAATTTAATAAACACTAATCACTAAAATAAGAATGTTTTGATCAATCCAAAAAACGGCACTCTGGCTCTCATAAAATTATAATGTGTTGGCTAACTTCACGCTAATTTATCAGTGTGTAAGTAGGCAACACATTAAATTATTTCGTGGAATTTTGTTATTGCGCAGAATCGGCGGGGCCAACTCTGACAGTTATTTTCATACTGGGCTGGACATTTTTTGATCGAATGGGCCATAGCATTGGGCTTCCATACACCTTTAAACTTCCTTGACTATAACGCTTCTTTAAGACCTGGATAAATAAATAACTATTTTGTTATTAGTACAATAGTACGCCAGATTAATTAGGTATACCAGTGATGCTATTATAAAATATTTATAAATAGACCCTCATCAATTTTAATAAAATAAACTGCTAAATTTAAATTATAAATGCAAAAACTGAACAATAAAATAATATTATTAAAACTACCCCCGGTGTCACGCGTGATAAAACGGTAATTTCGAAACGAAGCGATAATTAAAACAATCGGGATCGTGACGCGGTTAATCGCGCCATCTAGATCAGCGGCAGCAATCGCAAATTACAATCATTTGTTTCGGAAATGAAGTGAAATCGTGTCAAAATCGCGGTCGGCTTGTTACCGAGCGAAGGTAACAGTTGAATTCCGGCTTTCCAATTTTCAGTTAATTTTTTCTTCGCATTTGGATTTCGGATTATTGAAATCGGTATCGGAATTCTCCTCCTCGCCTCGTTAGTGTTAAGCTAACGATACGCCTCATTATTTTAAAGAAATGCAGCAATTGGAATCCTTGAATTTTGGAGAAATGAGGAAAATAATAATCAAAATGTTTTGGTTAATGATGGAGGGATTTGCTAAAGACGCTATTGGGCAGCAATATTTCGTTCTATTTGATGGCATTTAACCAAGCTGCTTGTTTATTAATTAATTTTTAAAAAATGTTTCTCGATTACTTGGTTTATTTAATGTTAATATCGTATATGGTGTTGGATTGAATTATTTGTTTATGTCTTTGATACTAGTCAATTCTCCCGCTCTTTCCTTTTCAGACAGAGCCTTTCAGGGCTCGGTCGGTGGAAAATCTGGATGTCGGACTTAAAGCCCCTGGAAACTCCAAAAGACTGCTACTGGTATTGCGCATACCCCCATTCTGTCGCTTTAGGCTACCCGCGCATCCCTAATCCGCCATTGGAAAACCCTTCGTGCACATCACAAACACAAAAAAACCGGGCTTTGGAAATTTTCGCTCACAGCGCCTATTTCCAAAAGAGAGACCCTATTTTGGCTTCTTGATCCTCGAGAGTTAAAATCACTTAATACGGCTCTGCTAACCGATAAAAGCTATGTAGCTTTTTATCGCGTGATTTAGTGGTCGGAGGTCAAACAGAAACGGGTATATGGTGTTAATGCACAGATAACCTAACTTTTACGTGTTTAATCGCTAATTACAAATGTGACAACCTTCAAGCATATACCTACTAGAGGCAGCCTTTCTGCTCGGCACTGCGAACATCGTGCGAGAGAGAAAGCGCCAATAAGTCTAATCCTTTTTTTGCTGAGCCTGCTGATTGGGGAGGGGTATATATGGAACCAACAAATCGGCACGCAAAGCGAGAGAGCACACTGTTTGCACTTCCGAGCGGCAAGGCTGCCTCTGGAGAGTATATCTTTAAAGGTGGCAACTTTACGCAGGGTGCAGTAAACCACGAAGTGTAGATACGACAAGTCCGAATATACAGGATTGGCAAGGGCTTGGGAGCCAATTTTAATGTAATAGAGTAGGATAATATGGTATGACCCCAGATTAAAAAGAGAACGACAACGACCTATCATCCCACTTCCAATACAACGACGGTCGAAGGTGCCCGCGATTCGTTAGGATACTGTCGACAGTGTTGTCATTTCGTTAAATATTTATTATCAATTTTAGAAATGTTTTAAAAATCATACATTTTTTTAAAACTTTTTATTTAAAAAAATTATGCTCGTAGCAAAATAAAAGAAAAATTTTAAAAAATATTAGAATTTTAGAATGGTTAGTTTATTTTTTTTTTTAATAATATGTATAGTTTGTCCAAGCTAACATTTTTAGGTTGGCAATGGAATATCCCCACATATTAGTAAATTTTGTTTTCAGATTAAGGTTGGGTGATATAAAATTTTAGTCAGGACCGTACTGAGGAAGGGGGTTTCAAAATTTAAAAAAAAAAAAAATATATCTTAAATTGTTGTTAGATTACAATAACTAAATTCATCAGTATTTTTTTTTGCTGTTTATATATTTGCATAAATTGTGAAAACTTGATGTTTGGTCATATTTTATTAAAAATTATCATTTTCGGCTATCTATGCAGATTAATAATTATTTATTGTTTTTATTTAGAAATAGTTTACACTATTTTACACTTTTTTTACACATTTGTCCTTAAATACACCTTCAATTAGAGCGCTTAGG
>JAHBCN010004350.1:0-64971 GCA_019359885.1 Listronotus oregonensis
CGATGTTGAAGGGGAATCGAAGTGTACGAGGAGTATCCTAAAAATTGTTTAAGCCAAGTTAAAAATCGATTAAAATAACTTTGAAAACAAAAAACGGGACGTAATAGATAAAAGCTATGCGGACGTAATGTGAAGAGCTTGCTAATTTTTTTGTAGGTATCTTAAAATGGATTATTTAAAACTGAATCTCTATTTAATTTTTTTTTTGAATAACATAAATGCCTAATATACACTTAACAATATAAGGTTTTCTTTAGTCAGGTACATGTGTTGGAAAGAAACAGAAGTTTTTTTTCAACAACATAATATTGTTTAATAGATTAACAAGGCCGAAGTTTTTAATTAATTGTGGAAAAGCCGTTAATGATGGCCCCACCAACCAAATATTAATAAATTATGCAGAAAACATAATATAACAAAATTAAAATTAGGAGAGAGTGATCTTTCTTTACTTCCTCACCATATATTTGCTTTACTAGCTATACTATTTTTAGTGAATTTCTCATAGAGCTCAATTACAGATGGTCAGAACATTTAACTAAATATTAATAAATATTCCTGTAAAACTATTAACCCATCTTCGTTTATCATATTTAGACACAAGTGATATTATTCATTTTTCAATACACCGATTTTTGAAATAGACCATCAACCCATCGAAGAAAAAATCGTACCCTGTTTTTTTTTTGGTGTTATCTTTATGTACTATCTACAACCGTTTTGGTTATAACGTTTTTACATAACTATTTTTCCAATATTTGGGGTACGTTTTAAGAGTCCTAGCATAACTAGTGGTGTTATAAATTTGTAACACGACTAGTTTGTAATAATGAAAAATATTTACAACTATCTAAAAATATATTAATTTTTAATATAAATTTCTATTATTAATTATTATAAATGTTACTAACACACTTCTCGTTAAAGACCTTGAATTAACAGACTGATATGACTTAAATCTCCTTTTGAGGAAAGCAAAGACTTGGACGTATATACTTATATCGACGTTCTTCTTCGACGAAATTGTGGATTGCGACATAGTCCATAGACTTGATACGCTATGCGTTCGTGAAAGAGTTTTAAAATATGCCAAAATCACTTTTGTTTATAGTATTGATTTTTAAGATTTTTGCCATTACACCAAGTCAGAAACTGGTTGTTTATTTTCTCCTATTTATTCCGTGTGCAAAAAGTACTCGCGATTACTTAACAGGACTTTTCAGAAAAAACAAATGTCCACTTGATAAACAACGTTTGTAACCATGGTCTCAAGCACGTAACAATTATTCACGTTAAAATTAAAAAAAATGTACCAAATGTCATAGTCAAAGATGTTAAAGGTGGCGTGTTAACTAATAAACGAAAATAAATATTTTCTTATTTTTTGTTTGTAGATAAAACGTTGTGCTTAGAACAACTCGGGTTTACGACATCATCATTCTGATCTTTCACACTCGTTGTTGTAATCATGTTTATAAACGCACTTGTAATGTATAACTAATAAATAATAATTTTAATCCATTCACCACAGTAAGTATGCTATACATTATTTTCAGTAACGAAACGCTTTAGATTTCCATTAATTGTTATGCTAAAATTATTCATTTATACTGTTTTTCCGTGTATGATTGCTATAGAAAGTAGGTAAGTAAATTCGGCAATTTTTTACTTACCGGACCCATCGTCAATTTTATTGAAATTTATTATTTTCGTAGTTATAACGTAGACAGACATACTGAAATTTCCATATTTAATGAATACCAGTAAAAGGAGTAGCTACATTTATTATATTTGTATTTTTAGCTATAAAATATTAAATTATTAACCCCCGTAAGTCTTTTAGTAAATACGTAGCCTATCTTCGTTTAATACTCCACTTATTTCAAATTTTCTCTGCTATTGCCTGGAAAGATACCTGTACTTCAGTTTTTTGAAGTATTTCCTTAGAATGTTTTTAAAGGTTTTCAATAGGGCTAAACTGCTCTTACTGTTAGAATTTCTGCTAACGTGGATAAAGGAGTTTTTTTTAAATGTATAAGACATTTAAAAAAAACTTCTTTATCCATATAAGTACACCATTATCTATATGTATTTTCATAAAATAAGCAAATTTTTATTTTGGGGTATATTTAAATGTTTTTATTTTACATACATAGCTTACTTCAAAGAAGCTTTTTGGCCTATTTACCTTTTGTTTAAAATAAATACACAAAATGTCGTTCTCAGAAATATTTAATTTAAATTTGAAAATTAGATTTAAAACTTGCCTAGAGGGTTTTTAGGACATCCGAAACTAGGTACTAAATTTTTAAAAATTAAACAAGCGGCGTCAAGTCGGTGGATAGTTCACTTATATTTGCCCTAATTTGGAATTGACACTAATTAAATACTTAATGGTTAAAGAAAATACCAACAAAAATATGGTAAATTTTCAAAAAATCAACTTTGTTTATTTTTTAAAAGAGAAAATTGCACTTCGTTTTTCTTTGCTGACCAATCTACATGCCACACATGCAAGAAAAGACTGCTTCGGTCCAGGTATAGACTTCTGCAGAAACAGAGTGCGCAGATTTTATTAACCCCAACGAACCTGCAAATCACCCAAAAAACAAACTGAAAAAACCTTTTGAAAATCACAAAAACCCATTTACGTTTTATATATTTAAAAAAGTACTCAATCTGTCATAGATATGTGACATATAAATTTTAAAAAAGTTCTCAGTGATTTTCAAAAAAAAAAAAATTTAAAGCAAGATTTTAATAATTTAAATTTTAAATATTGTTTTTAAATTTTTATTTTGTCTTGAAAACGGCAACTGACTTATCACCGCAATACTAATAAGTTTTATTTTTTAAATTGTAAAGTGGTTTTATAAGTTTCTTTTTTAGATAATGTGCAAGTTCGTTAGGGTAAAAATTTTGAAAATATCTATGTAGAAGGTATTTTTTACCAAAAGAAAGAAATTATATGTTTTTATGTTATTTTATAGTAATATATTGTTCACACAATTACACCTTATCTGATTAAAAACAACACTTATCCCTATACTAATAATTATAATAATCATGATTAACTCCTTAATAGTTATCACCTTAAAACAAATGTTTAACAATATGCTATATAAACTCTTAAAGCATTTTAAAATTAATTTTTGTGTTTTTTTAAAAACAACGACTAAAGAGCAGGCATTTATAAAGATTTATATTTTATTCTTCTAACCTATACTTAATATTTATACATAAAAGGGATTTTTTGTAGTTTACATGTGAACGAAATCGGGAGTCCCATAACACATACATGTATATTAGAAGTCACAGAAGAAAAAAAAAGGGCATTCATAATTATCTTGCATCCATATAACAAAATATCAATATACAATCACAATACCTAATTTCTTATTTACACAAACACAAATAAAAAATAATCCAAAATAATTTTAAAAAAATACACAAGAATGTCCACTTATTTTGCATATTAACTCATAGTTTTAGCTTTAAAAATGTTTTAAAATAATTTTGCTAGTCTATTAAGGCAATTCTTTAAAATAAAAAAAAACAGGTAAATCTTGGGGATAAAAATTTTCTTTATTGTGAATCTACTTTAATGTCAATGCCGTCGGTTTCCCTTTGCTGCGCGGCTATTGGTTGAAACAGGGTGGAGTGATTTCTACATGAACTACGTCACTTTAAGTAAAAATTATCGCGTATATAAGTTTGATTTTAGTAGGCCATTTGGTAGGCATGTCGATTCACTTGAAAAAAAATCAATCTCTGATTCGATTCGAATCGAACATACTAGAATCGATTCTCGATTAAATCGAGCATTAAAAGATCGATTTTCGATTAATCGATCCCTTTTTTACAAAGTGATTCCATGTATCACTTTTAGTTGACATTTTATTTTAGGCTAAAAAGAACAACAACACGGAAAAGTGTAAACTGCAAAGTAGGTTCATTTTTCGATAAATCACTCACTATTTATCAAATTATAGGAATGCTACACAAACACAATACTGTTTATTTCGTTACTTTAAAATATAATATTTACTTACACTATGTTTGATAAATAAAATAAATTTACTGCACAGGCTGCACAGACAGAATGAATAGGTTAGTTAGAGTAACAGGTAACAGTGACAGTAGTGACAACTTTTTTTATTTTTATTAGTAAATAACGCCATCTTTTATACTGACATTCGAATGCGTTCATAAATATTTATTTTATGCGTTCAAATTATCAATGCGTCCGACAATAGCAAAATATTAAAAAAACTAAAATATTGTAGCCAATTTAGGAATTTTATTGCTAGTTCTTGAATTGAATTGAATCGGTTGGATTCGAGGGGTTCATGCATCGATTCATTGAATCGATGTAGCATTCCAAATCGATCTGAAAAATCGATTATTTTACTCTAAATAATCGATTTTTGGATTAATCGATTTCAGATCGACATGCCTACCATATGGTTACCTAACACTTTGAAATGATAAATTAAAAAAAAAATAATCGTATAGAATAGGTTAAGTTAACCAGAAGTGCTTGAAATTAGTTTTTTAATATTTTAAATTTTTAATTTTTGAATGCTTTATTAGAAATACTGACTGTGTTGTTCCAAAAAAAATTGTAGATTAAAATTAATCCTATATTTTTTACAAAATCAAAGAGTTACTTTAACTATATTCAAATTTGTAAAAATCAACGGTCTTGGTCTAAAGCCAAACATTTACAAATCAATTATATTGATTTATTAATTTCAACATATCCTTTTTTTCTGTATATAATTGCAAAATTACAAAACCCGTAACTCTGTCAGTCTTATCGCAGCTTCTATATTGTTTGTTTATTACTAATTGGCAAATGCATGCCAATAGCACATTTTTTTATACATATGGAAATTCAATCAGATGTAATAAAGACTGTTTTAAAATTAATATAGTGAAGAGTTTACAAAGATATTTAATAAATTTCGTATTTCCATTTACCAGTACATCCATTTACTTTTTCTTTTAAAGTAAATTTTTGTATCTTCTGATCATTTAGGAAAATAAAGGTATTGGTCGTAAACAGTCGATTGCACCAACCTAAAAACTCAAGTAGTGGAAAATTTGAAAAAAATAATAATAAAAATAGTTATTTACTATACGAGGATTTTTTTTAGATTTTAACTCAAGGTTGTGTAGCGAGGGCTAAAATATAATATTTTTCCCGTTTATATACACTATTTTTTCCTGTGATGGGAAAAATCAGGATTTAATGTTAAAAAAACCTATTATTAAAATATATTAAAGTTAAAAAATTAATTTTGTGAAATTTGAAGCTTTAAACTAGTAGGCTGTAGTACTTACTTAAAGCGACAATTAGATTTGCGTTGCTATGGAAACCTTTAAAGTAATCAAATATCTGTTAAAATAATTCTGTGATTTGATGGATTTGATTTAAAAATTACGAACTTGTTGTGGTTGTTAACTAGTTATTTTGAATATTATAAAGTTAAAAAATGTCTGATTTCAAGTTTTCTCTGCGCATTTACATTTAATAATATTTGTAGTTTTAATGTAAAGGAAATGTAACTTTTGTATCATAAAATATTCTAAAATTAAATATTTACCTTTACTTATGTGTTAATACATATATCCAGGAAAAAAGTACTCACTTTTTTACCGGGTAAAAAAGTAATTTTATAAAAAGTGACATTTTGGTGCCTGTTCACAAAGTTACAATGTTATTTTTTTTCCTGTCACAGAAAAAAAAATCTGTACCGATTGTTTATTTATGAGTATTATTAACACATACAAAATCATTCACATATTCCTCATAAATTCATAAATTTCTATTAGTAAACCATTATTGTATAGGAAACTAAAAATGCACAAAACAAATATTGAGTCTCTGTATAACCTTGTCGAAATAACAACCATTAACACATCTATAAAGTTGGTTGCCTAAAATCGAACTACATCAAAAAAAAATTAGGAACGATTGTGATTTCTACAATTAAAAACCACCGGGAACTAATTCTTCAACCCTCAACTCGCTCGCTATACAGGGTTTTCTAATTAAATGTCAATATTTATGGGGGCGATTTTTGGGTCCATTTTAAGAAGAAAACTTCATATGAATGTATGTCCTAAAGGTCTTAACTTTTGAGATACAGGGTGGTAAAATTTTTAAAAATAAATCTTTTATTATTAATATCTGTAATACCATATTTTAATAAAATTTGGCATACAGGTACTCTGTATCAAGAGGCATTTTTTAATGTACCTTTATTCTTTTTTACTTCCACCAGTGGCGTTCGTACGGAATTTGACCTGTCTATTTTGGCAGACATTGATGATACGCCACTGATTTCTCTTAAGAGTCCATTCGCGCCGCGAAAATTGAATTCAATTTGGGGTTCGGGGCATAATGTTTTTCTCAAAAATAGTATAAGTGATCGATAATTTTCAAAACCTATATAAAAGCCAACACTTAAAACTAGGCTTCTGCTGTAATAGTTTTTTAAATTTGGATTTAGTTTTTAATATTTCCTTGAGTGAAAGTCACCCTAAAATCGGTTATGTTTAGATACTATTTTCTCTTAACTTGACTCATATTTCAAAAATCCGTTACAGGCATAAATTATTTCCTTACCTTTAAAATGGTGTATAATTTATGTCATTTAAGTAAAAAATAGTTACCGAAAAACGTTATCTTCTGTAGATTTGCAATCGGAAACAACATCGCATCGATACACCGAATTTGGAAAAACCTAAATAAAATATAATATTTTTAATGTGGCCATACGAAAATTGTGGTAGTGGGAGTTTGTTAGTCTTCGTCCACCGTCTTCGCGTCCCTTTGCCCGACCCCTAAGGTGTAGCGTAAATGCACTTTTAAAATAAAAACTATTTTTAAAATTCCCAATCATTTCTAAGCAAAGTTAATTACCTGAATTTTTTCAACCAGGTGCACGGTTTTCGCTGAAAAAAATAAAAACCATTTCCCTGCATGATCATAATAATATCGATAAACAATATTACCATGCAGAGAAATAGCTAGATTTAATTTTTTTAGTGAAAAACCGTGCGTCGGACTAAAAAAAAATCAAGAGTAAAAATAGAAATAAAAATAATAAATGTCCAATGCACGTTATTCACCTAAAAAAATTAAATGTAGAAATTTCTCTGCATTGTGATATTCTTTACCGATGTTATTATGGTCATGCAGAGAAACGCTTTTTATTTTTTTAAGCGAAAAACGTGCGCCAAAAATAATTTTTATTTTAAGAGAAATTAGTGGCGTACCATCAATGTCTGCCAAAATAGGCAGATCAAATTCCGTGCCACCGGTGAAGGTAAAAATAAAATTGGTACACTAAAAAAGGCCCCTGGATATATAGAACATGCCTGCCACATTTCATTAAAATATCTAACGTGGTATTACAGATAATAATAATAAACGATTTATTTTTTAAAATTTTACCACCCTGTATCTCAAAAGTTAAGACGTTTAGGCCATACGTTCATATGAAGTTGTCTTCTTAAAATGGACCCAAAAATCGACCCCTTAAATATGGACATTCAATTAGAAAACACCCGGTATAGGCTTGTGCATTAAATGGTCTCGATCATTAATCGGTCTTATTAACACTCTTGTTTGTTAAATAGCTGTTTAACTAATACTATTGTATGTGGTATCTTTGAGAATATCTCCAAAGGTAAAAAGAACACAAAGTTAAACTTTGCAACCGATTTATCAAAAAATCTGAAAAGGTCAGTTTTATAGGAAATATTTTCTTTATGCCGGTGAATAATTTTAAACCATCAGAGGTAAACATATAAGCACATTTTAAATATTTCTGATTAAAAAGGATTTTTAGAAGAGTAACTGAGGTATTAGCTGACGAATATTGGACAAAAAATACCCATTGGCAATATCCAGTGTATTAGGATTAATTTACATTAGCCCTTTCGACTATTTAAAACCAAAATTAAAAAAACTATTATTACGGAAAGTAGCCTTTTATCTGCCTCAGTGCCGCCAGGCGTATAATTTAGACTAAACGAGTACCTAGTTATCGCAAATTTCATTCATATAAAAGTAAAGTTAGTAACGTCAATGTAAATTGTAACGGCTTCGTCTGATGTTAACTCAGGGGTGACAAACCCTCTGGAAAATTGGCTTGAATCCAATCTAAAATGCAAATAATGTTCGCTCATAAAGTCCCTGAATTCAATTATATGCTTTTTGTTGGCAACTTTTGCCGTAATTACCATCTTAACGCAGCATTGATCGGCGATATTCGGTTATGTGCTTGTCGTAAAACTTCGCTATAATATTTTACTTGAAATTTGAGTAATGGATTTGCCTTCACACGAAAGTATGAAAATAAAGAAATATAAGTGAATGCATCAGGATGCAGTATAGCGATACCCATTTAGTATGCATAATATGACAGGAAGGATATTACACAGCTTTTAGTTTTTATCAAAAATATGCTTATACCATTCTGCTTAGAGACAAAGGAACATTAATACTAGGGAAGGCAAATTTTCTAAGTAATATGGGTAATATAAGCAGAATATTTTTATAAATTATTCAGATAGAGCTTTATTAAAACTGTTGGTATGTTTATAAAATGAAATGTGCTGATTATACATTTGCTGTTAATCTGCCTTTTTTAAAGTTGATATAGCATTGGCATTTTTTATATCTTGAGACAGTCTACGAAGGCTGGAGGCCAAAGTACTACGTACCATGCACGAGTCTTTGATAGTATGGACTAGCCCATCATGAGCTGCCCATGGCCCATTATATTTATTGTGCCATGGGACTAGCCTTTGCAATTTCTTCAACGCATTCAATTTGCGACCCACTTTGGAATGAGGGGTTTGGGGAATATGGCGCTTCGAGGAGCAAAATAGATAATCTAACTTTAGTGGCAAAAAGCCATTGACGTTTTAAATAGTCAGTACTAAAACCCCGACAAAAGCATAAATTATGAAATGTTCTTATAAGGTCATCTTTTTTCCACATTTTAAATTATTCTTTTCTTTAACCTACTTACAATCTACACCGTGATAAAGTAATTTTTTATTTAAATGTAAATAAATTTTGTATTTATTTTTGTTTGGAATTTACTTTTCTATTTGTAATGTAATGTGGTAAAAATTACCAATTGTAGAAAATGAAATGGGGTTTTACAAAAAATATATTTTTGTGATGTCAAATATATATATATATATATATATATATATATATATATATATATATATATATATATATATATATATATATATATATATATATATATATATATATATATATATATATATATATATATATATTTACCAACTAAACTCACAAACAGAACTAAATAAATAAATAAAAAATAAACTAAATATAGTCAAAATAAATACAGAAAACAAATAATTTCGAAATAAAAAGCCCAAAAAAATCCGAAAGGCAGATTACTGCTTAAATGTCTGAATATAACTAAAGGTGCATTGGTGCAACCATCGTTAAAATTTCTATTTTAAGTTCACAGGGTATGCAACATTACTGATAAATTTTACCAAAAAAGCAGGTTTAAGCTAGATTTTAAAATTATTTTTGTCGATATTGGCTTAACAATATTTTTAAGATTTCGGAATTATTCTGTTAAAGAAGTTTAGCAAAAGCAAATAATATTTATTTTTTTGTTTCATTCTTTTTTTTTTCTATAATTAAGCACGGGCAGGATTGTTGCTAACGTTTATGTTGAAAGTCTATTTTAAACTATTATGTTTTTAAGTTTGCGGTTTTTGTCTTTTTATTATTTATTAAACTTTTCTGAAAATATATATAACATTTAAAATATTTGATATCGCCTGGATTAATAATTTACTAGGTATGTAATTTTTACTAAATAACTTTGTTAAGTAACCGTAACATGGTCACTGTATTTTAAACTATGTAAATATAACATGGTTTCTATATTTTTTCTTTATATATTTTAAAAATTTATAAAAGTCTTCTACAATGGTCATCATACTTTATACCAAATACCTTCTTGAAATGGGGAATTAAGCGCAAACTCTTCAAACTAAATTAAAAAGGGGAAAAGGAACATCGTATATATGGGAATGCCAATTTGCCATGTTAAAGAGAGCGGAATAAAGGGCTTAAAGAAATTCTATTAGTTGTTCAAATATGGGGTAATTTGCTATTGTGTTAGTATGTAAGTGATTAAAGTATAAGTTTATTTTATAGTTTTTAACATTATGGAACTGTTTTCGGCTTAGTCCTATTTTAAAATTTTTTAAAAATCTCCCCAATGGTTTCGTAGTGAAAGAAAATGTAGTTTTTAATATTTAGAAAATTCTAGAACATTTAAACAGATAATATTTATCGAAACAATTATACACTGCGAGTCTCTAACTTGAAATAAATGTAGTAAATCAGTTATTTTTTGATAAAATGCTGGGACCCGTTGATAAGTCTTTTAGTCGCGTTTTTTTCTATTGACAGGCACACACATTAAGGAAATCCTTAGAGGATACACTGCGCAGTCCTGACCTTAAGGATTTAGTTTTGGACTGTTCTGGCCGCCGGCTCGGCCTGCGCAGTTTTTCCTCTAGAGATTTCCTGTGTGTGTGCCTGGCATATGTAAGTTATATTTACACAGTATATTATTGATGATTTTTAAATCGGAACACAAAATTTTACATGAACTTTTACATGGACTCCGCCACAGCTAATCTTCTTTCCTTTGTTTCACACAACTGAAACAAGTTCCTTGAGTTTCTTGGTAAATCTCAGATCGTTGCTCTTGGCATATCCAAAGCTTTTGATCAAGTCTGGCATGATGGGCTTCTTAAGAAACTTTCTTTCTACGGTCTTCCACCTAAGCTTTGTTCTTGGAGTTTTAGTTTCCTTTCTAATCGACGTATCTTAGTTGTTGTAGACGGTCATTCTTTCAGCTTCTACCAAATTAATGCTGGGGTGCCCCAGGGCTCAGTACTATCACCAACTGTGCTTCTTCTTCACATTGACGGTCTTTTCTCTTCCATAATCAATCCTATCCATACTTTTTGCCGACGATAGTACTCGCCACTCTTATATCCAATATCTTAAACCACCCTGTAAGTCTGATTTGGAAAACAAGCGCAGGTCAATCTCTTTCACAAGACCTAAAACTAATCTTGAATTGAGGGGCCAAAAATCTTGTCCAGTTTAATGCCTCCAAAACACAGTCATGTTCGCTGTCGCAAAAAAAGTCTGCTAATGCTCCTTCGTTACATATAAACGGCTAAGTTTTGTAGAACAAAGAATCATTTAATCTTCTTGGTGTTACTTTTAAAAATAACCTTAACTGGTATAGACACGTTACATTTATAGCCTCAGCAACTTCAAAAAAGCTTGGATTCCTTTTTTGAGTCAGAAAGTATTTCTTTTCTTTTAATCTATATAATCTGTATGTATCCCAGATCAGACCCTTTTTAGAATATTGTTCTCATGTCTGGGGAATGATTGTCTCCTACAACCGTAAGCATTTTTGACCCATTCAAAGAAGAGCGTTGCGTCTTTTTATTGATCCCACCCTTACAGAACAACTTCCTTCTCTTGCTCACCGACGGGCTGTAGGAGATCTGTCGCTCTTCTATAGGTATTTACACAGCTTCTATTCAGAGAAGTTGGCCGGTATAATTCCTCCTCTGGCAGCTCCCAACAAAGCAACACGTAGTGCAACTTTTATGCATGCTTTTTAGTTCAACTTAAGAGGTCCCGAACTTCCTACTTTATTATTTTCTTCTTATTATCCCTAGAGTGTCCCGACTATGGAACCTGCTACCCGCAGAAGTTTTCCCTTTTTCTTCAAATATTTAAATCTCGTGTGAATAAACTCCCTCTTACCTTTTTTTTGCATATTTACAGATAGAAAAAATAAAACTTGGGGATATGATATAATGTCAATATGTTAATATAATGTCAAATAATGTCAACTGTCAAAATGTTAATATAATGTCAAATTTAACGTTTTTAGCACATTTCTAACGAAATTATATATATCAAATTTTGACAGCTTTAAAAAAACTTATACCAAACCAAAAGCGTAAAAAATAATTTAATTTACTAAAGGAATTTTTGTTTTCAAAATGTAAAATATAAACTAAGTACTCTTACTGATATAGTGAATATTATCATTCCATTTGAAAAAAATGTTATATATTTATTTTAGAATTTTATAACTCGATTAAATTAAGCGTAAAACATTAAAAGGCGTCTTTTACTTTTACTTAAGATTTTATTAAAGCTGTCCAAAGTTGACTTTTAGGTTACTCTTGGACGCAGAAAGTTTTTAAGTCGAGTTATAAAAATTTAAAAATGTACAGGGTATTCCATTTAAAAATCAAAGGTTGAGACCGTTTCCAGTAAAACCGGAAGTCATCAAAAGCCACGTGACTCGTCGGAAAAACGTCATATTTGACAGTATATGTTATCCCCAAGTTTTGTTTTTCTATCTTAAAAAGTTTTCGAATTAAACCTTAATATTTTTAAATAAAGCCTAACGTTTATTCCCTTTTGTATGAGAATTATTCTTAAAATTCAAATTAAGATTTGTTTTGAAATTATTTGTTTTATTAACTTTCCATTTTTAAATTTATCTGAAATGAAAGTGATATAGCCAAAGAGTATCTTTTTTGTATAGAAAGATAAAAATCTTTGTAATTTATTGCAAATAAGGGATTAAAGTTACAAATACAAATTTGGGCATTTTTTTGACTCATCCAAATATTGAGATTTACTAAAAGAACAAACTTGTAATATTGTAACCGTCTGATATACCGAAAATTATTTAAATTTATCTTAGACAGGATAAGGATACCGGGAAAAACCATCTTTAGAATTTCCCACGTAGGGACTTTGGCCCCCTAAAAAGCATTTTTGAGATACGTTTAAAAAATCTCTTTTTGTGAAAAATAAGATTTAAAAATAATGCGTACCAATTTCGAAACGACCTTATATCGTAATAAAGATTGATGACCTTAGTAACAAAAAATGTAACATAACAAATTTAGCGTTGTAAGTTTTATTTATTAAAATTTGTCCCTACTGTCCAATATTCTTTAGGTTTGTTTTTTCTTTTGATCCATAAATATAAGCTAATCTGTTTTTGTGTTAAAAATATTACGAGTGCTTATAAATGTCTCATTCATGATTATGTAAGATACGTTCACGAAACATACCACTGGCACAGCAATATATTTTTAATTTTCTCCAAATGACTTTTTTCACCTACTAATTAACTTTCCTTTAGATAAGTTCAAAGCAACATCCTTTTTACCTTTTTGTGTAAAACGCAATTAATCGCGTTGGCGCTATCGCAAAACTCATATTTTTCTTCTGCATGAAAAATTTCTTTAATTATTTTTCCAGGGAATTTTTTCATTTGAATCTCTGTTGGCAACAGGAAATCGAAAATTTTTACGTTAATTAACCAAAAAAGTATATTTTCCTTTTTATTTTAAAAACACTGCTGAAAAAAATGTATTTGTGTAGAAAAATACGTGGACTGAATCTTTAGCATTTTTTATTAATGGGTTTTAAATTTTATAACGGTTGAATTATTAAGTTAATTAATGTTTTTAAAGAAAACATTAGTTAAACTTTTCTTTTTTTTTAAATATATTATTAGTCGATGGGCTGATGGTTAGTTTTGGAGTATTCTGTGTCCTTGTAAAAGAAATCTATTTTTTAAAACCCTTTAAAGTTTGTCTTAATCATACAGTATAAATGTTATCTTTAATGAGATAATTTCGGCAATTGTATGTAGGCATTTATATAGTTTGTTACTAAATCTACGAAATTAATTCTTTAGTAAAAAAGTTTCGCAATTGTATAACTACTACTGCATATTTTTTATCCCAAAGATTATAACAATATGTTATCTATTTATAAAACATTCTGTGCTTATCCTATCCAGTAATAAAATTTAACTTAGATTAGATTCGATTATTTGAGCGGAGATGGCAAAAATTATCTCCATCACTGCAACCTTACCAGATTTATTGTGGTTTCTTCTATCGTTCTTTAGAGTACCTTGTCCAGGCCCGTCTTCTTAACTAGACTCCAGAGTCTTGACACTGGCCACTCCATATATCTTGCCGGTTTTGGCTTTTCTTTACCAAGCCTAGTAAACCTAAGCCTACATAGTGCTTCGCAGTGGCACCACACATGTACGGTTGTTTCTTCAGTCCCCTGGCAGAACCTACACAGGCTATCCTCCACCAGGCCTATTCTTTCCAGGTGCTTGTTGAGTTTGCAATGTCCTGTTAGTTGAGCTACCGTTATCCTTACGACCTTACGACTGTGGCTCAGTAGGTCCGAGGTAAACTTGGCCGAGCGAAACTCTCTGTCTACCCAGCTCTTAATAGATGCTTTAAAGAGGCCTGCGGAGATTCCACAGAATGGCTCAGGGCCTATCATTTCCATGGCTGATCCTCTTTTGGCTAGGTCGTCGGTCTCTTCGTTACCTGGGTGGCCCTCGTGGCCTGGTACCCAGGCTATCGTAAGTTTGTTTGCCAAGCCGACTTTTTCCAGGGCCTGTATACAGTCCCCCACTAGTTTGGAATTAACTTTTGGAGAACTGATGGCCTTCAGGGCCGCTTGGCTGTCTAAGTAAATGACAATGTGTTTTTCTTTACTCCCTTTTTCTTTAATCAGCACGGCACATAGCTATAAGAACAAAGTAACAATGTTAGTAATTTAGAAGTTAACATTTGTGTGTTTAATATATTCTACTAGTTCTTAAACCCCTAATAAAAAGAAAAGAAAAAGAATTTTCGTTTTTCGGATATCCTGAAAAATCACCGGCGTCGGAAATGAGTTTTCTCTTGCTAAACATGTGTGTACCTGTTTTCGCTTCAAAGCTATGAGCTTTCTTATTGCTTTGTAGTTTAAAAAAACGTTCAGTCTTCGGTTCTTATGAAAAATTAGCCTTGGGAACTCATATCTTAAAAGTTAACAAATTTAATTTAGAAAACCTCCAAAAAAAAACGTTTTGCTATGGCTCTGGAAAGGTGTCATCATACTCTCGGGCTTTATATACTTAATATAATTGACATGCTGCGCATATACGAAAAGTTTATAGTAAAGCTTAATTAGAAAAGCTTTAACTTAGAGACCTGGTGCACTTTTTTTAAAAAGAGCTTTCGAAGCTTTCTTCAGCTTTGAAAAGGATCAATCAAATGCGATTCTAATTTAGGCTTTCGCTCCGACTTTATCAGTTTTTTCCGACTGACTTGTTTTTATGAAAGAGGGGCGACATCGTGTAAGATTCTATTGAAAACTCCATTCTAATAAATCTTCTCCCAAAATGGATGATATTCACTTTTGTGCCAACTCAACAATGGAAATTTATCAATAATCCAGATGTATGAGCGCTTTTATATGACGATAATCTTTTTAGTTCCGAACATATTTATTTTTGATTTTTCGACGAATGCTTTTTAAAATGAAAATATGCGTTATGAATTATTATTGGGAAAATTTAGTAGTCATAGAGTAATAAACACTTAATAAATTTGCTACTAAAAGAATCTTATAGTATTTGTGCTAAAACATTCGAGCTTCTCTCTATTGGATAAATCATATAACAGGAATTATAGCTATGGTAATAAAAAAAACTAAAAAATTGTCAAAAAAAGTATCAAAGGCACAAAAAATATAAAGATTTTCTTATATTGTATTTAAAAAATTAGTCCTTTTGTTTATCTAATAGTGATATTAAATGTAGGAGTCAAGGTATTGCATATAATTTCCAGATCTCCCATCAATTCATATCAGCAAATCCAAGTTGTCACCTTATATTGCGACTAAGACCAAATAAAACCAGTAGAGGATCTTTTTCTTATCTTACAGGTCGGGCATAAAAAGGATTTAAAATTATAAGAAATGGGGAATTAGAACAAGAGTTTGTAGATCGTGTTGTATTCACTAATTTTGGAAAAAATCACTTACGATTTTCCAAGGAATTTAACGATTAATTGGTGTGGAACTATGAAAAATAAATTTTATAAATTGTCCAGAATTCATCTGCCTTGAAGAATTATACATACTTGGTCAGGGCTTACAAGAAAATAAAATACCAGATGTTTAATATTGCAGACAAACCTGCTTAAATGGGGGATAGCTCTCGTTTCGTGTATGGTACATTCCACCATAATTCGTTGATTTCTCGACCGCAATAAAATTTAAACGACAACCCTAAGTGGAAAACCCAGCCATAAGTAAGTTGCCTGACAAATATATATTTTGGAGGCACCACACCTTTTGAAAGGGTACAGGTTCTGGCTACCTACTATTATCGATAGTTAATAGGAAATTTTAAGTCCGGACCTACATGCGAGTACCCAAAGTTTATTGAGTTTTACAACCAACAGTAGCAAGTAAAACGAGAAATCAACAAATTATTGTGGACTATACTGTACAGAAAAAAATTGACTGCACAGCTATAGAAGTTAGCCAAATACCAAAGTTATATTTATATAATATGAACTGTCAAAGTACTCTTAAATAGCGCTTCAAGTACAAGTACCAAGTATTCATTAAAATGTACATGCATTTTCAAGTAAATTAAAAAAGTACTTGAAGTAAATCCAAGTACATGAAGTAAACTAAAGTACTTGAAGTAAAACAAATACTTGAAGTAAAACAAAGTACTTGAAGTACACCAAAGTACTTGAAGTAAACCAAAGTACTTAAAGTAAACCAAAGTACTTAAAGTACATAAAAGTACTTGAAGTAATTAAAAGTACTTCAAGTAAAACAAATTATACTTGAGTAGTATTTTTTGTAAGGAAGTTAGAGGGTTTATTCCTCAAAACGGGGTTTTCCAACAACTCCTAAAAGCTTTAAGGACTGAACCCTGCGTCACTGGCCTACTTGCCAGTCGGTAAAAACTATAGTTAAAAAAACAAGTAGGGTTGCTAAGTGTCCCGTTTTAAGTCGGGATCTTATGCATCCGATGTCCGAAATAATGTTAAATTTCGTATGTAAGTTTATGGCAACAGGCCTACAATGCCGTACTCGGGTGAGCGCTTGGGCCTTAAACTATTATAGGAAATATTAGTTTTTCCCAAAATAGGTTTTTCCCCATGGTTGCCAACGGGTTGGCGTTGGCACCCGTTGGCATCCGATACATCTGTCAAAAGCAAGTGTTTTCAGTGCCAACCTGCTGTAGGCACCCAAAACCTATTCTTGAGATACCTTCTACTATTAGGTATCTTTCTTTTTTATTTTTACCAGACCAGAGCACTTATAATTTTCACGTTGACACAAGACCGATTTAAAGAAGGAAAAGTCTAATTCTCAGTAATTGTTACACTTGTCTTGCTGTTGGATCCAATTCAAATGAGCGCTGTAATGCAATACAATAGAAACACCAGCGGTTGGCGTATTTCTTGTTTTAACTTGGTTGTCGATTATCTAAGGCGTGTAAATTCAAGTATTTGGTTGATGTTTTACTTCAAGCACTTTAAGTTTTGACAGCTCTATATATATATATATATATATATATATATATATATATATATATATATATATATATATATATAACACACACACACACACATATAACCTTTAACCTCGAATGTTGACATATGTCAGGCATTTTAAAGAAAAAAAAATACTGATCTCACATGAGTACCTTATAACGTCAAATAAAATAATAAAATAACAACTGTTTCAAAAACAAAAAAAACGTAAAGTATTCGTGGATAACTGGTCTTTAAAGCACTTGCTCTATTTTCGAGAACTCCGGCTACGCCGTCGTGGTTGAGAAATCGCGCATGTTTTAAAGACCTTAATATCCACTTATACTTTAATATACTATTATAACCTCGCTGTATTTACTTATTATTATAAATGTTTTATTTTAAAACGACTGGAGCCATTTTTTACTTACAATAACAAAACACTGGAGGTTATGATATAAAGGTCCGTCCAGTGCATAATGCGCAAGATCCATCTCTGGAAAAAAGGACATACCTTAAGTAAAGTACATTTAGACTCTTTTATTTGTTCGCGTTATAAACAGTGTAATTTTCATGTTGGTTTAAAGAAAGTGTAAAGTTGACAAGAGTTAGGTCTTCAGATACAAAACCAGTTGTTACCTAATTACAATACAGTGCTGGTTATTTACTTTAAAACCCTAACTTTAAAGACTTAATAAACCCTAAAAATATTTATTTTATTATTTTAAATTAAAGATTACCAAAATTAAGCTAGGTTTTTTTCCTTCGACAATCAATGAATGTGAAACTGCACTTACTTTGTTTTTATTAGCTAAACAAACTGATTTGTAGTACCAAAACAAAGCTAACAACAAAATGCAACAAACGAACAATAAATTGCAATCAGATTGTCTGATACCAACGCCGTTGGTGCAAAAAGGCATCATCAATTCTTCCTAATTGAGATAATAACCCTCGGGGGGGCTATGACCATTTAATAAATCAGAAGTTTTCAATCGCAGACCATGTCAAGCGGCGAATCGAAGGGAACACAAAGAAAACTAAATTTTTCCTGTCGCTTGCAGATATAATCGGCTAAAACACTGGGAAGGAAAAAAGGAAAGAGACGAGGAATGAATTATTTCACTATGGGATAGGTCATCTATAAAATTAAAAATATTAAAAAATAACCATTAATCACGTCACGAGTAAAAAATGTTTAAAAATTTTATGTTGCAGAATTCGACGTTGTTAATGATTCAAGGATGCTTCGCATTCAGTAAAATTTTATTTATACCGGGAGGCTTCATGTTGAGTCTCCACCTGGTGGTGTTTAAATTTAGTCTAAAATATTTTTGACCGCCGTTTATTTACGCTAGTTGTATTTTTTATTCTTGTTTTATTTTTTATTAAACGACTTTGGAAGTCTGTGAAACATTTCAAAACATAAAGGTGTGTTGCAAATAAATAAATAGGGATTGTTTCACCGCTAATTTAGTCATTTTGTTAAATTATTTTTTCCTTTATTTTTCTGCTCTGTTTTTGTGCTCCTAATACTATTCAAAGCTTTATAATTACTTTCTGTTTGACCTTTGACTAGTTGAAACAAAGTATTTTCTATACTTTGGTTGAAACGTAAAGGCTGCAGAGCAGGCATACGGTTGCTTGGAGACATGGAACAAGCATTTAAAGTCTCGGGGATAAAGGAGAAACTCACCCTACCGTCCATAAGTGTTCTGAAAGTGTTGTGGAAGTGTTGCATTAATTTTTAAAACCTTTTTTCTGCACCTAGATGTGCATCGGAATAGCTTGAAATTTTTAAATTAGTCGGAGTCTTCTTCGAATATGGGAAGCTACATATTAACTTAACTTGATCATGTCCAGAGTGTAAGCAATGCAGAAGGGTCGCCCTGTCTCTTGTTGAGCTTTAATACGGGGTGGGCCGAGCTGGCAAATTGCACCAAAAGAAAAAGAGCCATGAATTCATAACCAAGCAATCAAGGCTTTATAATTTAATATTGCTAAAATTTTTGTATTTCTATATCTAGTTAGTAGTATAGGATGGCTTACGGTACATTCCGTGATGGACAAATACAAAGAATCTTGTGGAATTATGCTTGTATGTTTTGGTTAATCCTGGTTAATTTTTGGTTAGCGAAGTGGCGACTTTAAAATAGAAATATATAGCCTACTAACATAAGCATAAAAAATCTATGTAAACTGAATAATTATGTCCCTGTGTAGCTGTCATAGTCAAAGGTCGATATGCAGTCTCTTCGCGGAATGACTGGTTTATCCTAGCTTTGAAAAAAGCCTTCGGGCTAACCTCGAAATAAATGCCAATTTCGGCCTTTGACTAAAGTATTTTTAGTCAAACCTAGAAGGTCCAAACTTTTCACTCAAACGTCGAAGTTTCGGGCTTTGCCTAGCCAATTCTAGGAGCGACTGGTAGACTCGGTCAAACGTAGACTGTACTTGTAACACGTTTAAATAAGTTTATACTTGCGGTTAGTTGTGGTTAGTTTTGGTTAGTTGTTTGCGGTTAGTTGTAAATGTAAGAGATCAGACGTATTGTGCAATTCTAAATGTCATAATGCCTCACAATGTATGAATAAAGACTATTTTTTTAATTTTAACTATGACAATATAACAACACTAAACATTAAAATAAAAAAAACGTTTTATTACATCTAATTTAATTTCTAATACCTAATTGAAGTTTGACTGGTCAAACCCCGATTTCATTAAATTGAGTTTTGACGTTTGCCTGACCAAATTAGTTTCTCCTAGGTTTGACGAAAATTCTTTGGTCAGAGGCCGAAAAAATACATTTGTTTGTGCTTTGATTAAGACTTCAAGTCAGACCTGAGGATTGACTAGTGAAACCTAGAAACGCCGGAGCATCGAGGATTGACTATAACATAACTACAAAATATAATAAACCTGTATATTTACCTATTATGTAGATATAGTTACACAAAATCCTATTAAAAAAAACTGTCAGTAGATAAAAGGGTAAATACGCATAGAAAATCTACGCCTATTTTGAAATTATAACATGACATCTTAAAATTATCTTTTAGGATAGCTAAATTAGCCAATTAAATAGTACATTGTAGTAAGCATGAAATAGGCTATTTAGTTTTATTATTTTAATTGGTCTATTAGGGTGCTAATAACAGTAATCTGTGGTCTCCCAACCAAAATTTTTGATGGGAGAACATTTGACAACCCAAAAACCACAAATTTTTTAAACTTTTTTCAGTTTTTTTGATATTTTTTATTCAAAAAGTCAAAAAATCTATTTTGTGTCTTTTGACTATAGATTTGAAGGTCATGGATTAATAATACTTTTTTCTTTTGCTCATCAAAAATAAATGACTATTTTTTTTTAATATCAGTTTTTAAATTTTTGTTTTTTTTCCAACATTTTTTTTATATCGCAAAATTTTCCTTTTTTAAAACAAATTAGTTCTGATTCGTTTGTTTTTAATGTACTACTCGACATCAGATTTAAAATTGTTGATTATTTCAAATATTGTGAAAATCGTAAAAATTGAGTAATCAAAATTTTGTTATTTAAATTGTTTGTCTTTTGATGCGCAACAAGAAAAAAATAAATATTGCAAAATATTATTGTACGAACGAAGTCACAGCAAAGGGCATTTAAAATCCAACAGAAAAGGCACACTTTACTCTTAATAAATGTACCATTTCTTGCATTATGTTCTAAAATTAGTTTTTAAGCCTCATTTGGACAATACTGTTTGAGATATTATACCAATGGAGCGTTTTTATCCCCCCCCCCTAAGGAAAAAGGTAATTTTTGTTTCTTTCATTATGAGGAAAAAATGGTACATTTGTCCAAACAAGGGTGGAAAATGACATTTTTTAAAAATCTGGTAGAAAAAAATATAAACATTGGGAAATCGTGTCCTCTAGTTCTTTTTAGGAAGAATTTTTTTTAATATACTTTATATATTATGCATTCTGTTTCTAGTACCTTTTTGACCTTTTGCTGCCGTTTTGCGCACAGACTTTAAATCAAGAAAAAACACATTTAAAATCCTTTTCATTCCATTTTTAATCTCGGTTAGTATAATGGCTCCCTACTGTTAAAAAGAAAATGACAAAAGCGCCGCACATTTTTAGCCAAATTTTTGAAGATCATAACATTGTTTAGCTTCGGCTTAAATCGAAGCAGCTATTAAGCAGAAATTTACGGTATTTTTGCGGAAATGCATGATTGCCAAATTGCTTAGTTATTTTTTTTATTGTTGTGGTTGAATTCCTGTACCTAAATATTTTATATCTCAAATAATTTTTTTATATCCTTAAATTGGATTACTTAATAACCTTTAAATCTAACACAAATGGTAATAGTCTTAGATCCGGTCGTTTGAATGTGCAGGTTTTTTTTTGTTGATAAAACCTAAATTTTATGAATGATACAGGGTAGGTAGGTAGGTAGGTAGGTAGGTAGGTAGGTAGGTTTAAAGTAGGTTACGTCCTCCACTGCGACCGCTCGGTCTATTGTGGCTTACACCTTTTTATATTTCTCCCAATAGGATCGGAATAAATCCGATACCAGATTGGGAGAAAATTCTTACATCTCCTCTTACTCGTGTCGCTACCGGACACGAGCACAATGTGTTCTGGTGTCCCTGTCTCCTGGAGAGTATGACAAGCAGATGATTAGATCCATCATGCCCTCCTCTCCCGGTCTAGTGACGTGGGTAGCTACCAGGTCCTTGTTACAGGAACCAGATGTTCTTTCTGAGACCGCATCTCCGGCCTTATCCTATGAAAACGGTCCTATCCGCTTTCTGTTTAAAGCCAGGGAACCCTTTTTCCTATAAAGGCAGTTCTGTCCGCCTTCTGTTTGGATTCAGGGAATCCTTTCTAAGTACCTATTTGTTCGGGATGGATTAGCCCTTCCCCGTGAAACAGGCGCCGGTGTCTTCAGGGGCACCTTACGAAACGGATTCACCCGTTTCGGTCGGCGTACCTTTGTCTGCTTGTGACCTTGAGTGGCACTTTTGTCACTTTTTTCCACTTTCTGTTTGGAGCCAAGGAAAGTAATAGTCCACCACGGCAGAGCCCCGCATTACCGCAGTAAGGCTAGATACTCTGAGAGGTCGCCCTGTATCTCAGGGGCACCGTTGGGAACACCTGTTTAAGGCAGAGGATGTCATTCACTCATCAGCACGGTATGCTAATACCTTGAGTTAAAGCCTTGTTCATCTTAGGTTCGGATCCCGTTCCATACGGTGGCAACAAGAGTTGCCGATAACCAGCAACTCTAGCGCATGTTCCAAAAGATCTTACTGGGCCCAACCACAACGACGATGTGTGAACACAGCGGTTGGGATGATACAGGGTAGTAGAATAGATTGCAGCAGAGTTGCTTGACAAAATTTAGCCGCAAATACCTTTTTTTAATATACTAGGTGATCCGGGAGTATAGCTCACCTACTTTTTTTTGCACTTTCCCAGATACAAAAATAAAAGTTAGAGATATGATTTAATGTCAAATTTGACGTTTTTTGACAAGACACGCGACTTCCGGTTTTACCGGAAAGGGCCTCTACTTTCAATTTTTATCTAAAAAACCCTGTATATTTTTACATTTTTAAATTTCTGCAAATCCTCTGCATCCAACAGTAGTTCATATGCAAATTTCGACACCTTTGAAATTAAAAAAAAATAATAACTCAAAATTTCACAAAATGTAATAATATATCATTTTAAAATTAAAAGTTGATGCCATCTCCGGTGAAGCCGAAAGTCACGTGATTTGTCAAAAAACGTGAAAATTTGACCTTATATAATTTATCTAAGTATCATTTTTTCATTTTAAAAAGTGTAGAAAAAAGAGGTTAAGACATGCTGACCCGGTATATTCAAATAATGGTAGTTGCGGCTAAACTTTGCCTGGCAAACCTGCTGTAATCTGTTTTACACTCATGTATGATTTTAAAAAAATCAGATAACTACTATAAGAATCTGATCATTACCGGGTTTAAGCCAATAGTACAGGAAATGAGGCATTTTGGCTAGAATTTTTTGTCCTGCATGAATTTACCTGAAATTTTCACAGAAGGTAGGGAATAGCTCAAGGATCAAAGTTTATATCACGCCGAGGTGTGCTTTTATCCTGGGGGTGGTTGCCACCCCATCTTGGGGATGGAAATTTTTTATTACATTTTAACTACAGAAATCGATAAAGAAAGTAATTTTAAGTAAAAAATGTTCTATACATTTGTTTTTGTAAAAAGTAAAAGTTTTTCGACAAAAAAATCGACGTTTTTAATGGGTTTGTCACGAATAACTCTAAAAATATGCATTATATCAAAAAAACTGTAGAAAGCAAAATTGTAGCTTATAAAAAAATGTTTTTATTTTTTCTACAACCAATACATACCGAGCTACGGCTTGTTAATGGTTAGCTTTTATTCGTCAAATGCTAAATTTGAAAGATTCAAAGTCAAATAGCGGAAAAATTTGCATTTTTCAAGGAAAACATATAAAGTTTTTTTTTAAGTATATAATAAGACCTTTCTTTTAAAAACAAAAAAAGAGTTTTAGCAGAAAAATTGAGCGAGCTATGATAGAAATAAGGTCGGTCCCTACTTTTTTTCTACGAAAAGATCATTAAAAACAACCCCCTAATTTCCCTCTTAATTAAAATAGACTGTACTCTTCTGCGATTCTTTTTATATATGTATTATTAATACATCCAAGAAGTTTAACTAAATTAAAATGCCTAATTTTAGAAAAATTGGAGCTTAAAGTGAAAAACGATTTTCCGCAATTTTGTAAAAATAGCCATTTTCTTCAAAATAACTCCAACAATACTGAAAATACGAAAAAAGGCTGGAGTACCGAATTATAGCTTTTTTGATAACAAATACTTTTCATTACATAGATTTTACTGTACAATAAATATTTGGCCAGATATGGCCGTTTAAAGCCTCTATTTACGAGCGAGCACCACCTTAGTACAATTTTATACATTATTTTTACTTCTTCGCCCAACTGATCTTTTGCAAATAATATCATTTGCCCAACCATATATTTTAAATAGGTTATTTTTTTAATGTATGTTCCTTTTTAATTAAAGGATCTCCTACCTTTTATTTTGTGTTTGTCTACTATTTTGGTAGAAAGTGTGTTGGACAGGGTCAATTAAAACAAAAACGGCTCAACTACCCTACATATATATTGTTTCTTTTGTTCCTTTTAAAAATTATTTTAAAATAAGTTGAGCTGGCAACCGTGTAAAGTCCCTCTTTATGTACTTGACAAGTATAACAGATTAAACTGGGTTCCTGCATTCGGTAATAAAAGACCTACAATACGCTTCTGCACAAGCCGGTGAATAGGGTTTTAATATAAAGAAAATTTAGGAATGACAAGAATACAAATTATAAGTTTATATATATATATATATATATATATATATATATATATATATATATATATATATATATATATATATATATATATATATATATATATATATATATATATATATATATATATATATATATATATATATATATATATATAATATAATATATATTATATACTATATTTATATATATATATATTTTTCAAGTTTCTTTGACCTTTCTTGGTTTTAAGTAGAATAAAGAATATGTTTTTAGTATTTATATTGATAAGTTTCGATCACTTTTCGATTTTTTTAATCTAATTATTTGAAACGTTTCGATCAAGTGTCATTTAAAAAAATCACAAAGTTAGGTTACCAAACGTTAAATAATAAGTGACATTAACAAAAACAGAATTACATGGGTTTTAACAACACGACACAAGGAACGGACCACTTATATTAGTAATAAAATATAAACTGATTTAGAGAAGGGCGATGTATATTTTATTAAGATTGTTGATATCTTTTTTATCTTTTATGGAATTCGGGTTTTTTTGGATTTCGATCATCTCCATAAACTCTCTTTTTTTGGTTTGGTTCCATTTTAAGTATTTTTGTTTTATTATAATTGAAATTATGTCGCTTCGTCTTTTCGAATTCGTTAAGGCTGTTGCATTTTTTTGTCGAATTTGTGTCTTTTTAGCCTATTTTCCAAATACTGCGTTGTTTGACCGATGTATACAGCGGTGCAATCCTTACACGAAATTTGATAAACGATGTTAGTTTTTTGTTTTTTGGTGTTATTGTTTTAAGTCTACTAAAGTTCTTTGAATTGAGACTTTGTGACAGATTTCTATATTATATTTTTTAAATAGTGGCTGAAATATTTGTGCTAGGCCATTTACAAACGGTAGAGAAAGATATTTTTTTTGGTTTTTATTATTTTTTCCCGATCGTCTCCTTCCGTTGAACTATAAAATTTATGTATTCTATTTTTGAAAATTTTATTGATTAATTGATCTGGGTAGTTGTTTAATTTTAAGCAAAAGATGCTTTAAAATGATCGAAACTTCATCAATATAAAGTACAAAAAACATTATGTTTACATTCTTGCCGACCTAAAACCAAGAAATAAAAACGAAAAAAAATACATACATATATATATATATATATATATATATATATATATATATATATATATATATATATATATATATATATATATATATATATATATATATATATATATATATATATATATATTCTTTAAAGTATGTATCTTTAATATACAAACTTTTATGTTGAACTTTTTTAAAAAAGGACATTAAAGTTGTAATATAAGTATTAATAAGACAGTTACAGTATATCTTTTGCTTCACTGGCTGCTATTAAAGTTTACTAATGCTTGATAAAACGAGTTTAATAAAGAATTTCTTAAGGAGTCTATTTACAAAGAAATATTACTTACTTTTTTTTATATTAAATAACTTTCCTAACAATATTTTTTGTTGCAGAGTTTTCTCGAGAACAGAATCGTTGAACTTGAAATGGCGCTTGAAGCTGCTCAAAAGAACGAACTAAGGGATAAGCAGACAATTAACAAGCTCACGAAGCAACTAAACAGGGTAAAAAAAATATATTAATTACATAGAGATAGGTACAATAAGAAAAAGATAAAATACGAAATAATATTTATATATTTATGGTTTTGGTGGTCTAATTTTGCCAGTTTATTTGTCAAGCAAAAACCAGTCATCATTGCTTTAACAAGAATTAAGGCTCAAAGTATTTTTGTAAAAATTTTAGCTGGCATATTTACTGCCAGATGTAAGTTGTATTTTTATTTGTTTTAATCTGATAGAAATGTTAAACAATTATTTGGAAAAACTAGAACCAGTATACTTCAGTCAAAGGCGCTCCACACCCCAAGTTTAAAATTACATCTTCTGTCAAAGAAAATTGTTGTCCACGCAATTTATTGTTGATGTTGGGAACAAAAAGAATTGATATGGTGCCAAATCAGGACTTTACGGGGGATAATCCATTAATTCGATTTATTGAGTGCTCAGATAGTCGGTTATTGTGGTTAGTTATTATCAAGAAAATACCAGCTGTCACACATCCCGACTAAGATAGTTGACACCTGGTATTTTATTGATAATAAATAATCCGGCGACGCTTGTTTGTTTCCCTGATTTTACTAAATACTTTGCGCAAACAATTGGTTGTGTACAATTTGGAATTGACCATTTTACGTCCCTTTAAAGGCACTTTGTCTAAATGATCAGTTATCTTTAAAACATCCATACAGTGACTGCTCTTTACTTTTCGGCATATATATATATAATATATTTCATCATTATATATTATTTTAATATATACAGTATTCTATATACTATATTGATATATTTATATATTGATACATGATTCATCACTTATTACTTTATATGCGTTTTCTGAAGTACTGCAATTGTATTTCTTAAGCAATTGTTTGCATCAATCGACATAAGAGTCTTTTTGAAATTTTGTCAGATTATATGAGATCTAACAAAAACAAACCTTTTTTATGGCTAAAGATTATGCAATATTTTATATATGCTGGTGGAAAAATTCCCAGGGTTGCCTTTATCTTTCAATATTTCACATGATGATCTTGCTAATTAGTTTTTGCACAACCTCTATGTTTACTGACACCACAATTGATTTTGTACGACGGTCAGGGCTTTAGTATGTAACCGAACGGCGACCACGATTAAATTCGTAATTCCAGCTTTTTACAGGGGAAAAGGATTGGGCTTTATAGCAAAAGTGAAAGTAAGTTGATCGATAAACTGTGGTCTTGATAATCCGCGTCCATAGTCGTAATAAATCATTGTACGAAAATATTTACTAGTTATTTCCATTTTTTCGCTAAAACAATTTTTCAGTAACTGCAAACAACAAAACGTTTTCAAGAAGGTTATGGACAAAAATGATGAATTTGCTTAAGGAAATTTCACAAAGCACCTGTCAACACTATTTTTAGGGGTGGCTGAGGACAAAATATAATTAGTGCCCCTCATAAAGGCTAAATTAAAATATGAAGTTTTACATTATTTCCAGAATTAATCCAAAAATGTATTTCCCCCATTCATAAATCATTACGGGGCGTATTTGGCTATCAGAAAAGTCGGGCATGTTCTCATAAAGCCTAACATTAAACTACCTTTTATAGTTCAGTTATGTATTTACATCTAATAAAATATTTCCTACTTCTTCTAATATCGTGTTATCTACAGCTCCCTTCTATAATAAAACTATTGTATAGGTTTCCATCAAAAATTTAATGCATACACGCGAGCTAGAAAAACTACGATCGTAAATAGGACTAACGGTTAAACTTTTATAGGTTTTTTGTTATTTATGTGCTGTTAAAGAAGATATTTTACCAAAATACAACTCGTGAATTTCTCTTATATCTGAAACACGAAAATACTTTTAATAAGTTTGTTCTAAATATCACAAAAATCCATTTTTTATTCTTGTTTTTTTGTCTGTATTACATCACACCAAGGCTTGTATGAAGGCTATTTACGCTATAATTAATACAACAAGATAACTAAAGTACCTACAACCCAGATTGTGTGGAGGCTCTATTAGAAGGTCTTCTAAAATAAATTCGATATTGGCAATAAGGTACCCATATTTTGTTGGCAGAATTTCATTTTGTTCTGCTAAAACTTGTCAACATAAGTTTTTTAATTAAAATAAGCATTTGAAGTGGATGTTTAGCAATCATCTGTTTACATAATGTAACAAATGAAGACCTTCAACTTTTACTTGACAATCACCAAGTCTGTGGTAAATACTGTCAACCGCAATTCTAATGGCTTTGGCGGGTAAATTAGTAACTTTCATTCTTAATCCATGTTTTAGATCCTTAATGCTAGTTTGGTCTATTTTCATATATTCTTTCCTTCAAATGCCTCCAGAAAAAGAAATCCAATGGTTAGGTCGGGAGACCTTGATGACCATTTATTTGGACCTCGTCGACCGATTGGGCAAAAATTCATTTAAGTAACTGTCACATCATCTACACTAAAATGCGTTGCTTGCCCATCTTGTTAAAACCATATCCTTTTATGGGAAATATCTGCATCACCTTCATTAGAATGCATAACTGCTATGCTCTCAATCGAAAGAGAAAATTTAAGTAACGTTTAGCAGTAAAATTTTCATCAAAGAAGTATGGTTCAAAAATTCTGTTATTTATCATGCCAGCCCACCCTGACTTGTACTCACTTATCCAGTGTAAATTTTAAACAGGCTTTATGTAAAGAATCAATTATTATATCTATTGACGATTCCATTTAAATAAAGAGTCACCTTAACGAAGGAGATAATATTTTGTACTTCCTGTTATTTTCATCTCCTTTGTCCATCATTTCTTCACATTATTGTTATCTTCTATCGTAGGCATCCTCAGGAAGTTGCTGTACAACATGTACTTTATATAGGTGATACTTCGGGCTCTTTAATAATCGCTGTAGATAAGCTGAACTAATACAGTTAAAGCTCCTTATTTGCGTTTTTTTATTTGCGTTTTCACTATTCGCGGATTTAAAAAATGCGACCAATTTCTATATTCGCGGATAAAGATTTCTTTATTCGCGGATCTAATCGGTATATCGGTACGCGTAATTACATACTATACTATTACTTAGAGCAACGGCGGCAGAAGTTGCTCTGAATCGCAGTATAGATTGTAGTGACCAATATGCGCAAATTTTCGCTTCATAATATACTACGGCCCAGAACGGTGGATAAAAATGTTATGTAAAATGCTATGTATGCATGTCTTAATATTGTCAAAATGTGTTGGATTATTATGAACTCTTAATAATATTATTATTTATTGTTTTTTAAAACTTTTTTATGGTACCCTGTCTATTACGTCCATCGTTATCATAACTAAAATAAAAAATCAAACGCAAAAAACATTGTGGTCAATAAAATATCTGAATGTTAATGCTTAGTTACCTCAGAAAATGATGATAAATTACTTTATACGGTAGATAAGGATATCGGAATGTGTAATTGTATTGCTGGACAAGGAGGGCGCTTCTGTAAGCATATGTGTTCCGTAGAGGAGAATTCTAATCTTCAGACTATAATATGCAGTCCTCCATTATCCGCTAATGATAGAAAAAATTTGGCCAAATTAGCGATGGGGGATAATATTGATTAAATGTTTTTTGATGACATGATGGATACGTCTAATAATGAGGGCACCAGAGAACCATCTAACTGTGAAGCACCTAGTAATGATTTTTTTCTCAAGAAATGGCATATATTTGCATTTAACACTATCCCGCAGTACTAAAACTTACAACTAAAAATGACGCCAACATTTTTCAAATATTATTGAAATGGTTAAAAATAACATATCACCAGACTCAACAAACATTATCGTTCGACTAAATAATATGCAAGAAATTAAAACACCTACAGAACTATTACATGCATTTGCTAATATAAAAAATATTCGGCGTGGAAAAAAAATAAAGGTTCACGTCTGCTTTCAAAAGGATTCAGGCCTGAAGGCCCGCCAAAAATGAAAATCTTAATAGAAAACGCAAAGCCTCAAGATCCTTAAGTGAAGCGGTCCTTCTTATTAGACGTAGTGCTAAATCTCACTAATTTATAGGTATTTTATTTTATTCTGTTTTATCTTCATAATTTAATTTTATATCAACCGTTTTTTAAGCCTAATGTTGTTTTATTTACATATATGAGTTTATTTTCATCACGTATTTATAAAAAGTGTATTTTTTTGTAATAATTAGAAAAATTAAATACTAAATAAACTGGTTTGATTTCTACTTTAATTCTAAGAAATTAAAATATACAACTGTGGTACCACCTACATTTGAGAACTCTGACAATACTTCCCTCTACGTACCTCTGAAATAACTCCCTCGTGATGTAGTACTTATCTGTCAAAACGTTATTATGCTTATGCTTTTTGTTATTAAAAAGTTATAAGGGAGTAAGGTTAAAGCAGGTATTGTATCAATACAATAATTAATAATAGTTCAGGACATTAAACAAAATAAATATGTCTGAGGATTTTATGCAGGCAATAAAAACACCATTTAAATACCTTTGTACCCATCCAAAGAATTTCAACACATTTTCATAGTAATACAACATGCTTTACAGCATTTTATATAATATTTTTAACCGCCGCTCTGGGCTGTAGTATATTATGAAGTGAAAACTCGCGCGTATTCGTCACTACAATCTATACTGCGACTCAGAGCAACCTCTATCGCCGGTGCTCTGAGTAATAGTTTAGTATGTAATTACGCTATCGGTACATACACATTGATAAAAAGGATTCCAATATGTAGGTATACAACCGAATATCCTTTGTAATCGCGTAGTCAAATGGACTAATAGCCAAAATTGCGAATGGAATAGGACGAGATGGGTTCGAGCAGATGGAATCAAGTAACATTCAGAAGTTGCTTAAACCGACTTGGTGGAAATGTTAAATTCACAGCCGATTTAAGAAGAGGCTTTAACAAGCACGGGAAACGTGACATTTAATTTAAAAAATCTTAGTGAAGATTTAAGAATGGCAAATAAGCTTTGTTATTTCTTTATGAAAATTAATTCGTGTATGAAACGAAGTCGTATTTTTAAGAGGCAAATTGCTAATGTCACTGCTGAATATCAGTCTGAATTGAAGCAGCGTTTAAAAACTGCCAAGCAAGAAAAAATAATAAAATTCTTTAAACCATTACATAAGCCTGAAGATAATAATTAATCGATATGGTCAAAAACTTCAAATAAATTCATTTTTTTATATACTTGTTTTATATTTTGTCACCTAGGAACGTATCTCCTATATTTCCATATAAATTACCATTTCATATTCACTGTTTCTGTATTCGCGGCATATTTACGAAACATATACCAGGCGAATACAGAGCTTTTACTGAATCGTTATCAAGCGTTAAGGAGTTAAAGAATATGGACTTAGATTTACTGATGGAAGTGTATCAAGGGCGAGTGGTCGGTTTTAGGTAAATTTCTAACTATATGCTCTTCAAACTTGTGAAATATCCTACTCACACTTCACGGCGTAGTTGGATTTCTAACATACTTTTTATTAAACAGGTTTCGTACTTTGTCTCTACAACCCAATAATTGGCTGCCTTTCTGAGAACATCATATTTGAAAAATGTAAAAGTTCAAACTACTAACATTGGCTTACAGGTTACGGTGAGAACAAAAAGGTTAACAGGATACATTTTAATTTTACGTAAAATTAATATTTTTTTACTGTTAAAAAAACCAAGCAAATTTAAATAAAGGAAAAACTGTTGAAAAAAAATGCCCAACACGTTCAAGAATTTTACTGATTTAATATTCTTTTCATTTTATGTTTATTTACAATATTCACTTGAAATTTGCCATGAAAATTTGTAATAGTAGGAGGTTGTTCCTTTAGGTATGGGACAACATAAGAACACAATTAATTTTATTTAAAAAACTTAAGTAAACTAATTTTAGTACAACGAAGTGAGCTGAGTCATACTTTGTTGGCAGTATCGGATTCAGGAAATCTTCTCATAGAGCACCCATATGGTTTGGGTGGCCATTTGAAAAAAAAATGTTGAAGTAGCTAAAGATTAAGGGGTTGAAGAAAGGGGGCTGAAAATATAGAAGGACGAATGAAAAATTTAAACCAAATCTCGTGTTTTAGGTTTTTTTTCAATAACTCGTACATATGATACTGGTTTTGTGCGTTTCTTTCGAATAATCCTATGTAGTAAAGGTAAACAATAAACATTTTATTTAATTAAAATATTAAAGTCTAAATTTGTTAACCTTGTGTGAAATAATTTTATAAAAACGAAAAGAAACATATTTTAAACCGATTAAAAATTATACTTTTTTACGAACTGGATATAGATTAAATAAAAATTAGTCTAGCTCAGAATGGTTTTAGATAATAATTTTATTTTATTATGAAAGAGAAGTCTCTGAAATATAAATAAATATCATGACTCAAAAGGAAATATTTTCTAATGCAAAAGATCCTTAATCCTTTTACTACATTAGGTCTGTTTTATTTGGGGCATTTCCAACCAGCAGTTGGGTATTAGTATATATTCTTAGTTTTGTCCGGACGTTTATAATGATAAATTTAGATTTATTGTACCAGGTAAAGTAGATGTGTTTGGAGTTTATTATGAATTTATTTTTGATCAGAGCGTAAAAAATAATTATTGGTGTGTTTTTTGAATGAAAACAACTTTTTTAACGTTTCGTTGAAATTTTAAATTCTAACAGAGTTAGTATTAGTAAATATTCTAAGTTTGGGATTTTAAATGATAAATTTATAAACCATTTGAAGCTATTTTATAAAACTGTTTTTTAAAAAATGTACATACGTATACAAAGATATAAATTTATGTCCTGAAAACATTTAAGTTTGCAAAGTTGCAAAATTAGTCCACCCCTGCAATAAAAAACTCTTTCGCAAAGAATCCCTTTAAGAGCCTGAAAATTTTTCAGCCAGAGCCCTGTAGGCTTTTACGTAAAGCTCTGTTATTTATTAAGAGCTAAATTTGTCGTGAAACTCGCTCAAAGTGGTATTAATTACCCTAATTATGGCATAAACTTTTCAATAAACGAAGAAGGAAACTTTGATGTTTGCTAAGACTGAAACGTTTGCCTGTTTTTGATAGGTAAGAACATTCTTCTAAGAATGTTACGCATGAAGTGTACCACCATAATTAAAACTTTGACACGTTCTTGTTGAAGGCGTGGAAAACTTTTTAGAAATATGACTGGTTTTAGAATTTAATTTGTTATATTATTTTCAATTTTTTTAATTTCTGAAAATTAACTAATAAAATGATTTTTTTGTTAATACTAATTTATACAACAATAAGTTCATACTTTTTCCATGTTAGGACACTTCGACATCTTTTCTCAGTCATATAAGCGTTAAATGTATTTGTAAATTTATATGTAATAAAACTCATCTCATGTGACAAAAAAAACAGTAAAAAGTATGAAATCTGTCAAAAATATGACATCAAGATGTTATTATGTACATCGGAACTTTATTTCATTACATTATAATATTACTTATGGTACATTCCACAAGAATTCGTTGAGTTCTCGACCGCAATAAAATTTAAATGACAACTCTTAGTGGAAAACCCAACCATAAATAAGTTGCTTGACAAATATATATTGTGTAGGCACCGCACCTTTTAAAAGGGTACAGGTGCTGATTACCTACTAATATTAATAGTTTAGGTTAGCTATTTTGGATGCTTAATAACACACACGAAAATTCATTAACAAACTCCAAACGAATGTTAAACTAAGACGAAAAGACTTTGGTTTATATTCAACACCTGCAATTGACCTTTAACCTACATAATATATCAAAAAGTAGGTACAATAATAAATAAAGGAAAGTTTAAGTCCGGACCTACATGCGGGTACTCAAAGTATATTAAGTTTTACGACTAACAGTAGCAGGTAAAACAAGAAATCAACGAATTATTGTGAAAAGTACCATACTTTTATACACTGAGTTGTTTCTTTTCCTTTTATTTGTGTATTGCAATTAATTATAACTGATAACGCACATTTTACATGCTTAAGGCATGAAATCCACAAATGCTTGCACCAAATTTAATTTAGTTTGGACGTCCCTTATTCCAAATATTTTTTTGTTTTTTACCTACTTAAAGCTCTTTTTATTTTCTTAACGTTTTTAAAAATCTATAAAACAGAGACAAAAAAAAAAAAATTGTGTGAAAAATGTGATTTGTAAAAATTTTGCTTTTTGTCATTAAAGGAGCAAATACAAAAACAAAAAATTAAAGTGAAGCAGTTAAAAATATCACAATATTTAACATTCGTACAGTGTGTGTGTTTAGTGAAAACAATTTAAACGTCTCTGAAAATTATCAGACGCAGCTAAATCAACAATATTTACAAATATTTAAAAAATATTGTTAAAATTTTATAAAACTGTTCTGCTGTTAAAGTTTAAAAGGTTTCATTAGTTTTTTTTTCTATTTTTTGTTCTAGTTCTGGTCCTAATTTAAATTTTAAATTTTCTATAAATTCCCTAATTAAATGGTAGAATAAGTTTTAAGATTCTGTCAGTTTGCAAAGAAAGCAAAGTATAAATATATGACATAAATCTCTCTTAGTCGGTTATAGCTACTTAAAGTGATATTCACAAATTCGTCTCCGGCGTCAACTTGTCGGCACAAGGGAACTGATTGAATGCGTTATGAAACTGGATAACATAATATGGTATATATAATTTTAAGCCCTTTATAGTCAAGAAGTGAGCTTTCTGCGAAAAATAGTTAGAAGGGTACGAAACATATAAGCGATGGCTCATTTGACGCGGATTGCACTTCTGAGAAATGTATCATGTCGATTTTTTTCTGTAAATAAAATTGAAATTGTTATTAACAGAAAACAAAAACAACACATTTTTTTTTGATGATAACTTAAAAACTATACAAGATAGCGGGAATTTCAAAAAAGATTCTTAAGAGTGCATTTACGCTACACCTTAGGGGTCGGGCGAAAGGACGCGGAGACGGTGGGCGGAGACTAACAAACTCCCACTATCACAATTTTCGTATAGCCGCATTAAAAATATTATATTTTATTTAGGTTCTTCCAAACTCGGTGAATCGATGCGATGTTGTTACCGATTGCAAGCCTACACCATATAACATTTTTCGGTAACTATTTTTCACTTAAATGACATAAATTATACACCATTTTATAGGTAAGGAAATAATCAGCCTCTGCTGTAACGGATTTTGAAATAGGGTCGATTAAGAGAAAATAGTATCTAAACCAACCGATTTTAGGTGACTTTCACTCAAGGAAATATTAAAAACTAAATCCAAATTTAAAAAACTATTACAGCAGAACCCTTTAGATTTAAGTGTTGGCTTTCATATAGTTTTTAAAATTATCGATAACTTATACCGTTTTGGAGAAAAACATTATACTCCGAAGCCCAAATTGGATCCAATTTTCGCCGCGCAAATGGACTCTTAAAGAGGAGGAAATTTCCAAAAAAACTCTTAACTTCGGACCTCTAGATTTAATATTTATAATTTTAATTTGTTGCTAGGGCTCCTCGCGCCTCTTTGGAATGAGTAAAATCTAAAATTTAAATTAAAAATCTTTAAATCTTTTAAATTTTTGAGTACTTTTATACATTCATAGAAAGGACTCCAGGAGGCGAAAAATTTATAGGGTGATTATTTAAACAATTATCCAGCTCTCAATGAAAACGGAGGTACAAAAGAAAATAGTTAATTAACAATAGACTAACTTGTAAAAAATGCATTTTAATTTTTTTCCAACGGGACTTTCTTTCTTTAAGTGTTAAAATGACTTTCAAAGTTTTAAAATCAATATTTACTGTTAAAAAAAACATTTAGACGCAGTTCTCACTATACATATACAGTGTTCAAAATTAACTCGGCACTATTGCTAACTTTTTTATTATACGAGATACAAGTTGTGTACATTTTTACGCTGATTACAATGACGATAATAGAAAAAGAAATAACTTGGATTACAGTTAATTCACAAAAATATACTTTTTAAATGCAATACCTTATTTGTTTTTAATTGATAGAAATGTAATTTTCTATACAAAAAGTTATTAACATTTTTTTTCTAAGATTATCATCTCATAGCAGAGTTATTTTAATTTAAATGCATTTTCGGTAATTTGACGCAGGCAGCCATGGAATTCTTAAAATCGCATTTTTGTACAAATTATATATATCGTAGTACGCCATGTAGAAACCAAATAAATAAAGTCCGCAAAAGGATATAATTTGTCAAACCTTTTAATTACTTGGGTTAATAATAAACATCTAGTTTCATTTTTTAATAATAACGCATAACTAAGTAACATTTAAAAAACATTATGCTAATAATGCTATATTAGCATCACCCAAAAAATCCTTCAACACATTTCTTAGTAAATTCAGATATTGTTTCTGTTAAAGATCCTTTATAAAACACAGGTCCAACAATTTTTGATCCAATGGGCAGCCCATACGTTTAAACAAAAACATCTTTGTGGATTGAAAGGATGATGGCGCAGAAGATTGCAATGTCTCAATAATATTGGTTCTTCGGTTAAATGCCTCTATTACTAAGTTAGTATCATTGTTAAAGAATTAATCGTAAAGTTTGATTTTCTAGCAGCATTTACAAACCATTGGCAAAGTTTACGCCTTTTGTAATCACCTGGCAACAAAGTTTGTGTGGTCTGTATTTTGGGTAATAATTAGTTTTTTTTAAATTTTATTAATGGTTCCTTAGCATAGATCAAGATCTGACCCACAGTCTCTTGTGGAGTTTTCACGATAAACTTTTAAATATGCCAAAACATTAATTTTGTTTATTGATTAATTATATAAGTGTTTTTTTATTGAAACTTTGTGATATGTTGCTTTGCATGGATAAGATGAACCATTCAATCTTTTTTTTGATATAATGGACTTGTAACAGCAAAGTCATCGAAGATTTTCTGTTAATTTGAAGAAAGTTAAACATGTTGCATCTTCTTTCGATGAAACGACAAAAATAAGTTTACTACTCGTAAAGCCGTGAATGGCATTTTTTGTTTGCTGCAATTATTAATTTATCATTTCATGACCAATATTCAAACTTCTTCAAATGACATAGTACATTTTAAACAATCAGTAGCATAAATTTTGAACTAAAGTGATAAAACGTTGCCTTATGATTTACTAGTTGTCACTAAAACTCATAGCGATACACATGTTATCTTTTGTTTTTTTTATTTTGTCAGATTTTAAGATAATTCCAAAATGGATTTAGACTCTGCGTCCAGTTATGGAAAAATACATTTAACTTGAAATAACTGCGCATTTTTATTGTAGGAAAAAATGTAAATAACTAATTATATAAAAATTACATTCTCTTTCGAATTAACGTCACAAATACAGGGTGTTGCATTTAAAAAAAGTATATTTTTGTGAATAACTCGTACATCTGATGTTCATTTTTTTTATTATCGTTATTGTAATCAGCGTAAAAATGTACACAACTTTGCTAATTTAACCTAACTTGTATCTCTTGTAATAAAAAAGTTAGCAATAGTGCCGACTTAATTTTGAACACGGTGTATATGGTGTACTCATCCCGAAACGGGCGCACTAAGCTCTATTTTTAGCAACTAATTAAAACAGATGTGAAATTTCCGTAAAAATGATTCTAATATGTAAACATTGGTTTTCGATAAAAAAAAAGTGTTTCGGGAAACTTTTTAGGTCATATAAACTTTTTATCTTAAAATTAGTCAAACATTTGCCGTACAAAGTTGTCGATATCTCGAGAACCGTTTATGATGGTAAAAAACTGAACATACAAAAATTATAGAAAATAAGACGTAAAATGTGAAATTATTTTCCATTCCAGAATTTTCCGAAGAATCCACTGCCACTTAAGAAAACTGCCTTTATTTTTAGCTTTTAACCTAAAATACAAAATTTATGGCGAAAAATCCATTTAAAAAATCGCCACCCTTTATCACATGACAAATATATTTTTTATTATTCCATTACATTTACATTTCTATCTAAGTTTTAAGAAGCACTCTAATCGTGCCACTTCTTACAGTATGGAACAAAAATAATGTATTACTGGATTTTAAAAATTTTTGACACACCCTGTAAGTAACATCACTAGAAAGCTAGTTTAAAAAAAAATAGGAATATGAAACTAAGTTTTTCTCTGTCGTGAACGGTTTCGGAGATATCGAGCTTTGTCGGACCATTGAGTCACAATCCTATTATTTTTGAAACATGTTATTGAATTGACTCGTTATGTTGTTGGAGAACTGTATAAAGAACAAAGTGATCGATTTTTTATGATTTTATTAAAGAAACCTGTTACTAATTAAATAATCGCCTTTTTGATAGTTCCTGATACATTTTTTGTCATGTCTGTATGAAATACCTCTATATATTTAATATGAAAATTGAATATTATAATATTAAAAAAAGTCGCAAAAATTTTTCAAATTTCGTTTTTTAAATTATATTATATATATTATTATCATAAAAACTTACTAATCCATAGTTTTAACTCTAAAAATAACAAATTTAATTTTACATACAAGATAAAATAATTTAGCATTACTAACTTTAAGCACCCTGTGTATTAAAAAATAACTTTAATTAAAATGAATATTTTTAACTGTTAGTCGCCGCTTTAACGGAGATGAAAACGGAAAATATTAAATCTCAGTCCGCCATTTCCTGGATGAAGTTCGTTCCTCTCGAAAGATGGAATTCAGGAAAGAGGACATTTCTCTGTAAATTATTTCCGTACTTGACGTTATTCTCATGAAACCGAAGCATAGTGCTTTAAGGGCTTTGGTTAAATGTCAAGATGTGTAATTTAAATATATCTTCTTATCAGTTGTATTTTTTTAGTTGTATTCTGTACGCAGTAAGTTTTTTTTCTAAATTATTGGGGGCGAGACGAATCAGTATGAAGTAACAAAATAAGTACATTTTGGTCTCTTTTAAATTTCTTACTTTAATACATAAAATTCATTAATCATGTAAATCTTAACAAATATCTAATAACGAACGGATTGAAAACCCGGAAAATAGGACTATATATTATACATTTACACTTTACATTAGTTAATAAGCAACAGGATACAAACTCTCTCTGATATAAAGACGTATATTATATATATATATATATATATATATATATATATATATATATATATATATATATATATATATATATACACGTTTGGCGAGTTGAATTTACGGATTGAAATTTAATGTATTAGACACTAATAGATAAGAGTAGACAAAAACGACTGCATCTAACCTCCCACCGATAGCGACGCCGATTCCCCGTACCGCTCGAATGTGAATTTGGGGCGAAATTTTTCTCGCTCTACTCCGTCTCCTTCTTACACATTGTGCAAAAATCATATTCGAAATTTTTCAAGCCCGAACGTGTATATATATATATATATATTATATATTATATATATATATATATATATATATATATTTTTTTCGTTTGGGTTTTTTTTTTAGGTGGAGATGTAAAATTTTGTTTTTAGTATTTTTTATTAATATTAATGACTTCGATCATTTTCGATCATTTTCAAATCCTAGACAGTTAAAATATAAACTGAATATTTTATTTTATTTCTATTCATATTTTATTACTAATACAAGTAGTCTGTTCCTTTGTTGTGTCGTTAAAAATGTAAATATACACATGTTTGTTGATTAGTATTATTTTAACGCTTTAGGATTGAAAAGATCGAAAAAATATCGAAAGTGATCAATATAAAGTACTAAAAAAATAATTTTACTTCGGCCGACCTAAAACCAAGAAATTAAAGAAAAATACATATTATTATAAAAAATGGTAAAAAAAAACTGAATTCCCAAAAATATATATATATATATATATATATATATATATATATATATATATATATATATATATATATATATATATATATATATATATATATATATATATATATAAACCTTATATACCGGAAAAGTGGACATTAACAACCCATAATTTTTTTTTTAAAAGAATATTTTTTTAAATTTGGTGTGCACCTGTCATATGGACACGCTTTTAATGACTAGACAAAGCTAAATTTTCACTTCCGGTATAACCGGAAGTAACCCTTAATCTAAAATTTTAAATAGCACCCTGTATATATTTTTAGCCTACCTGATCCGTCTTAAAATTCTCTTTTTAACCATGTGTCACACTGGAACTGGGTTTGAATCACACAGAATTTAGGGGTAGATTACTTAATTTATAAGCCTAAAAACCTTTGTGGACTTTCCAAGAAAAAAACTAAGAAAATAATACAATACGAAACTTTAATGTATCTTTAATTAACTGCATATAGTAATTTAAACAGAGATAAGCTTTTTATCATAACTTACTTACTTTGCTTTATTTTTTCGAATTCAGGTTTAAAAATCTACAATTTTTGTGCACAATATCGAGCTGCGTCCACGGCTTTAGTATCAGCAAGCCATAAATCATCAAGGGTGCACCTTGATGGACAGTGCACACATGTTTTTAGGTGGATCGGTGGTCTGTACTTCTCCACATTAACTAAACCCCTCGTCAGCTTATCTCATTCCCCACTTTGCCAGATTATGTCTAACAGGGGCACCACCGGTCCTCATGCGATTAAGGGTTCGCCATGTTTTCCATTCCAGGTCTATCATAACGAAATAGATTATTAGTAGTCCAATTTATAACAATCTTCTGATTAAATAGTTGTTACTTTAAAGAAAGAACAATAAATAAATTAATTCATAGGCCGCACAACAGGCAGGTAAAAGTAGCCCAAACGCAAGCTTCAAAGACTACATATAGTACAGACAGCAAGATTTACGTTTTTCAAACAGCAAACAGGTAATCCGAAACCACAAAGTTTCAAAAGCAGGTGTGTCCATGCATGTGCGTGCTCGCGGATAAAAACACACTCCTGGTGGTGGTTTTGAGAGCTTGGGTTTTGACTTTCTTACAAGTTCCTGCCGATTCGCTGCATAAGGTACATAAATTTTGCTGCTCTGGGTGGGGGGCGGAGGTAGAAAGTCAACAGGTTCACTGGCAAAACCCTTTACACCCTTCTCTTAAAAGAATCCTGGCTACGGCAGTAAATTAACCTAAAAGTGGATGTCTTGACGAAAATAAAGTTACCCATTACTACGTGTTTCCTTGTGCAATAAAACAGGAACTTCATAATACCAAATCACTTACATAATACTAGAAGCCTCAGAGTGATCTTCTGCGAATTACCTTTTACCATAATTAAGAAAAGTTTACAAATGATTCTTCAAAACCAAGATTAAAACATAAGCAACTTATTTTAAAATATCGTAGCATGTTTTATTATTTGCATGCAGAATTTTTGAAACTAGTTTCTTTTAAGTTCGGCTCTGGTTGAGGAATATCTACTTTGTATGCTTGAAAACAAAACATACCTTCCACTCTGACCATGAAAGCTTCCGCTCAAATCTTAATGACATTTTGTAGTTTTCATTAAATTTTAATACAACAAAGATTTTTGGCATTTATTAACAGGGATTACAAGTTTTTATACTCATGTTTATCGAAGAAAGAGCTTTTGAGAAAAAGTTTTTTAAATATGCAGACGACATTGACACTGGAGACGTTCAAGTTCCCTTTACAAACAATAAATTATTGGTCTTAAGTGGTTGTAACTGGCGTCATAACGATAATTTCGGATTTCAGACATAACCAAAAACCCAGCAGGATGTGCAGAATTCCTTTACATGGGTCGATTAAACATAACTGGTTTTCGAGGATTCTCGCCATTATATTAATGCATTATGGGCCCAGAATATCCTGTAAAATCAGGGTCGTAGTTAACGTTAAATAAAAAACAGATAATAATAAAGCCATTAGCAAAATTTTAATTTTCTTCTGGAAATAAAGTTTTTGTTGCGGAAATTTACATACTGTTAATATTGAATAGCAGTTCATTTATTTTTTTTAAACTAAAGGCATTAAACTAATCCTAAAAACATATAGAAAAAATTAGGTTCTGTAGAAGGAAGTATATATTTATGACTTATCTTTGTTGATTAGTGCAAAAAGAACTCGACGCCCATTTTAGGGGGCGTCTATTAATTAGGTGAGGCGATTTTGGTAATTTTTCGACCCCTTCTTCCCCCTGGTGATATGTCATAAGATTTGGCAGGACTCCTCCCCTCCCCCTAATCCCACGTGAGATTTTTAAAAATGCAGATATTTCCAATAAAAAAGTCCCAACTCCCGAAGTTCTATCTCCATTATTTAAAATTTAAATTTAACGCTGAAAATGGACCTCCGAACCTTTTTGGCGCGCTCGGCGTCGAAACCGAATACGTCACACTTAATATTTTTTTAGGGCATTAAATATTAATTGAAAAAGTTTAAGAAATTACTGTGTATTTAGAACACTTCAAAGAATTTATTCCCGTTAAAAAGTTAACTTAAAGTTAATTTTTCAACAAGTTAAACAATTGTTAATTAACAAATTTTTTTTTGAACTTTCGTCTTTTATTGTAAAAAAATGTTTAAAAATTTTTATAAATTTTTGGTCGTACCTTCTTTATAGATACCTAACAAGATTGCAAAAAAGTTTTAAAAAAATTTTAATGTTTTTTTATAATGATTTTATGACTTTGACATTATTACTCTGATTTTTCATTTTTTGTCAAAGTTGTAAAATTATAAAGGTAGAATTATGCAGAAAAATTAAGTAAAGTTATGTTAACAAAAATGAAGTTAATAAAAAATTAAAACATTTGTGTAAAAACATGCAAATGAATTTAAAAATAATAAAAATATTATTTTTTAAATATAAAAAAGTAAACTGGCGAAATAATTCAATTAACTTATAACATCCAGTTCTATTTTAGTCTCAGACATTATTAAAAAACTGTTTATACTGTTTAACAAAATAAATAAGGTTATGTTGTAAGTTTTAATTTATTTTATTTTATGTGTTAAATTAACTTAATTTTTAATTTGGGTGTTAATTAAAACCATTTGATCATATAATGTTTATCTCTTCTTGTGTTACTTTAACTTATTTTAACTTAACTTAATTTGTCTGCATAATCCTAACTTTATTATAAACAAAGGATTAAAATGTTTTAAACTTTTATGACGTTATCTTATTAAGTATGTATGCATATAAGAAGGGCTTTAAGAAGCGAAAAATTTATACTACAATTATTTATTTATTTTTTTTAATGTACAATGAGGACGGGTTTAAAACAATTTTGTTAATTAAGTGTTAACTTTTGCTAACTTTAATTTTTTTGGGATAAATGTTTAAGGTGTTCAAATACAATAAACATTTTTTAATTAATATTTAATACCCTAAAAAATTTTTAGTGTGACGTACTCGGCTTTGATGCCAACCAAAAATATGGCGTGGAGGCCCAAACTTCCTCCTCTTCAAGGATATTTTTTGCAGTTTTCGCTTTCTCTTATAGTTTTTGAGTATTCATCACAAATAAAAATGGATTTTTATATTTCATTTTTTGTTAATAACAATAGCAATATTTATTGGCAGAAAAAATCCTCAAAACGCCTTATTTTTGAAGCCTTTTAACTATTTTTCGCAGAAAACACACTTTTCGACTAGACCATAAGAACGTAGTCTAGAATCACAGTGAGAAATTATCGTGTAAAGGCGGGTAAATGAGCACGAACGCGAATGGGCGTCCGAGGCCGAACCATTTGCCTCGGATTGGTGCGGCCTCGGGAAAAATAATTTTTTGGGAACCTGAATAGTGGACCACGAGGCGTTGTACGGAATCGATCCATAAAATGTGGTGAGCATTTTCTGTGTTTTAGTAGTTCATAAAATGGCCAATTCAGATTCTGATGACGCTGAACGGCGAGGTGCGAAATTTCAAAAATGTCATAACAAACCTTTTCTGAGAGATCGAACGCTGTTAGAACAACACCGATACGTCACGGTTTATATCAGTTAGCCATATGAGACCGTGACGTATAGGTGTTGTTCTTACAGCGTTCGATCTCTACCAGTTCATTTTTTACTTTACTTTTCTCTCGTCTGAATGAGCCCTTTAGACTTTTGATTTTCTTTTTAATTTCTTGAACCCTACATTTAAAATCTCAGCTATTTCTCGCCAAGCGTCGCCTTTTTAATGGTATTATAATACAACGGGGGTCTTGGCTTTCATAAGATCTCCCTTTTTGATATTCTTAAGAAGACTTTTCGCACAATTTGCTGAGACCATTCAATTGTTGCATTTAAAAAATACTCGAATATTGTTATTAAAATATACGAGACACACCTACTACTACAAACCAACAACACGTGGCTGCCTCGAAATGAATTTTATTTCCATCCACACTGAGCACAGATGAGCAGCGCACGAGGCGATGCCTCACTTGATGTACCGACAACAGTTGGATCGGGTCGCGGCCGAATGCATACGATTTCAAACAATTTGCACGCCTCGTTCGGACGTACACATACGTATGCTCATGCGTCCTCGGTTGCCTCCATTCGCGTACGTGCTCATATGCTCCGCCTTAAGACTAACTGATTGTATCAGCTCGTGTAGAATTAGCTATATTTGAGTGGAGAAACATGTTTTACCTATTTTAACCTAGGTTTTTCGCAATTTTACACTGTTTCTTGCGGAAAAAAATTACGTGATATTTGCCGAGACTTTCCCTCTCAACCATGTCAGATTAGGTGAGATTCGGCTCAACCTCCACCCCCCGTAAATGCCTCACGTAATTAAGAGTGCATTTACGCTACACCTTAGGGGTCGGGCGAAAGGACGCGGAGACGGTGGGGGAACAAACCCCACCTACCACAATTTTCGATAGCCGCATTAAAAATATTATATTTTATTTAGGTTCTTCCAAATTCGGTGTATCGATGCGATGTTGTTTCCAATTGCGCCACAGGAGATAACGTTTTTTGGTAACAATTTTTCACTTTAAATGACATAAATTATACACCATTTTAAAGGTAAGGAAATAATCTATGCCTGCTGTAACGGATTTTTAAAATATCAGTCAAGTTAAGAGAAAATAGTCTCTAAACATAACCGATTTTAGGGTGACTTTCACTCAAGGAAATATTAAAAACGAAATCAAAATTTTAAAAACTATTACAGCAGAAGCCTAGATTTAAGTGTTGACTTTCATATAGTTTTTGAAAATTATCGATAACTTATACCGTTTTTGAGAAAAACATTATGCCCCGAACCCCAAATTGGATCCAATTTTCGCGGCGCGAATGGACTCCTAATGAACGCGCCCTTCGATAGGCACCATGGTGAAACGAAGAAACAAATGGATTACAGAAATTTCAAAAGTAGAAAATTCTAAAAGAACTTTTAATTTTAAAATGTTTTTTTATTAACTTGTTTATTCCGCCCGTTTTGAGATATACATTTATACTAACCATTAGTTTGTTTTAAAAAAGTTTTAAAAACACACTCCACTTTCTATTACAATTTTTTATATTTTATTAAAATTTAGTGTTTTAATTTGAAAACAAAATTCCGCTATTCAACGAATGGGCAACTTGCAGACAATGAATGTCAAAGGTATTTTGTATTAAGCGCTAAAAACCACTGGCGTAGATAAGGGGGGTAAGGGAATTACCCCCAGGAATATTTTAAAGTCTGCAAATAAATATATGCACTTATAAAACAAATTAAATATTAAAAGTATTAGAAAAAAAAATTATTGATCTCTTCTATATCATTTTCTTGGAATAAAATATTTATTCCTTTTTGCAATCTTATTTTAATATTGCGATAACCAGCTCTTTGATGTATTCGCCTCTTGTTTTGTCTAGCGCTTCCGAAATCTAACAATGTTTTGTCGGCGTTATAAATCGGCAAAACGTAAGGTTTTTTATACAGATGCTAACAATGAATAGATTGTAAAAAAACATTGGAAATTCGCTGAGTTGATCCATTAATTTAGAACAAATTTATTTGTAAAATACAGGGCATTAGTATAGTTACAGTGCAGTAGAGAAACATACGAAAGTTAAAAACGGGATTAAAAATTTAAAACATTTTTTATGTGATATCTCAGACTGACAGGTATGTAGTTTTTTTTGCTATAATAAATTCTAATAATCCTGTATATTTTTAGAATGAGTAAGCGTGAAAGTCAAAAAACGTTGGATTTTTTTATTTGTAAGAAAAGTAAACAAACTGTTGAGAATATTGAGCAGTCTACTTCCACTGCCCAAGATTTTGAAAATGATCAAGAAAGAGGATTAAAGAATCCGCCTAACAAAGATTTTCCAAATTTAGACGAATCACAAAAGAAACTTGGGGTTGCTCTATTTAGGGGTAAGACATAGGACATTATGTAAATCAAAGTAATATATCCGGTATAGAAAAATTCAATATTTTAAAAAATGCATTTGTTCCCAAAAACACATTTAACTTTCCATATTCCGTGCATCAAAATGCAATAAAGAGATAAAATGCTATTTGTCAGAAAAACATTTTAACTCTTTTCATTGGCTAACATACTCCAATATGTTGGAGGGGCTATTTTGTAAATATTGTGTGATTTTTGCAAAAAGTGGGGGAGTACATAAAACAACTCCTCTTAATAAACTGGTTTTAAAACCTCTTCAAAAATATTCAAAACTTTTTGGCAAAGATGGCGATTTAGTAACCCATGATATTTCTAATTACCACAAGGAAGCCGTAATTTTAGGCAATCATTTTTTAGAAACTTTTCAAAATCCAGAAAAAAAAATAGTTAACATTTTAGATTCTAAACGCATACAGCAAATTAATGAAAATAGAATGAAGCTTAAATCTATAATAAATACAATTAACTTTTGGGAAGACAAAATATTGCACTACGAGGACATCAAATTCAGAGGGATGTTACGGAATCTTCGGTATAAATGAAGGAAATTTAAGGAATATATTCGACACAGAATAGAAACCTGTGGAGATGATTTATTGTTAAAAAGTCATTTTGAATCGGCCTCTTTGCGAACTAAATACATAAGTCCAACAATTCAAAACGAATTAATAAATTGTTGTGGGATGAAATCGTCAGTATAATAATAAAAAAGTTAAAAGCAGTAAATACTATAGTGTCATTTTCGATGAAACAACAGATATAAGCAGAATTTCGCAGATGTCTCTGGTAGTACGGTATTTGGAGAAAGATATTATACGAGAAGATTTTTTGGGTTTTTTGGATTGTCATGCGGAAAATTATGACGAATATACGCAAGAACCCATTCTGACTGGTGAAATCCTGGGAAAAACTGTAGTATCATTTTTAAAACGGGTAGGTTTACCTTTGGAAGACTGTATTGGTATCGGCACAGATATATGCAGCGTAATGTTCTCAGACCAGAAAGGAGCGGTTTCAGAAATACAAAAGAGCGCAATTAATGCTATTAAATGTCCCTGTTACAGTCACACCCTTAATCTCTCAATCTCAAAATCAAGTAACGTCCAGGATATAAGAAATGCTATGGGGACTATAAAAGAGACAATACACTTTTTAATGCTTCACTCAAAAGAAATAAAGTATTAAAGTTTGTTAATTGTGAAAATTTAATAACTCTTAGCGAAACAGATGGTCTGAACGACATGACGCTGTGTTAAAATTCAAAATTTCGTTTAGTAATATCATTCAGGCTTTGGAACTAATATCCCAGTGGAAGGATGGGGAGTCTTCTTCAAAAGCGCAGTCAATAATTTATTTAGTGTTTAAGTCATTTTTTAAGTTTGACAGTAAACTTAAGTAAAATTTTACAGAAAAAGAATATAGACAAAGCTCTAGCACAATCACTTATTGAAAATATAATATCAACTTTAAACCAAAAGAGAAATAATGTAGATATCTGTTTTCACGAAATATTTTCTGAAGTGCAAGCCCTGCACGAAAAAATGGGTATCATGTTGTTAACTCCTCGCTAAATATGCGTCAAAGACATCGATTTAATGTTGCAACTGACAATCCAGAGGACTATTTTCGTATTAGTATTTTTATACCTCTTCTAGACGATGTCATTCAGTTAAATTTTCGTTTTAATTCAGAGTTGTTTAGTGCATTAGAAATTATGAATTTACTACCAGCGACACTTCTACAAAAACAAAATCGGAAACTAAATTGTTACAAACAAATTTGGCGGAATACTTGTCAAATGTTTTAAATAAAACCAGGAATTTATGTTCTCCATACTAGAATCAGAAATAGATTTATGGATAAATAAATGGAAGAACTGCAAAGACTTACCTGATACTGCTTTAAAAACATTTTATTATGCCACAGAGATATTTATCCCCATATACATTTATCTTTACATTTAATATGTGATGCCTGTTAGTGTGGCATCTGCCGAAAGAAGTTTTTTATCATTAAAAAGATTAAAAACATGGTTAAGGTCTACTATGAAGCATGAACGACTAGTAGGATTAGCACTGATTCACGCACATAGAGAAGTAGAAATTAATTCAGATGCTGTTTTGGACAGGTTCGCTAATTTACAGAACAGGCATCTAGATTTAATTTTTAATTTCATTTTATTAGGCAGTTAAAAAATATTTTGCTTTGTTTTCATTAGTTTTTTTATTTGTAAAACTACCGACCAGCAATCTGATGGCTTAGAATTTAAGAATTTAGAATTTAAGAATCACTTATCCTAAAAGGAACACCTAAAATCTTTGTAATAGTAGACCATGATAACCTAAATGTATTTTGTTTGTCTAGGATTGTAAAATAATAAGACTGTTTTAGATTTAGAAAATGTACTTTTAGTTGTTTGAAGTTTTAAAGCTTATTTGTTTTTCCATGTTGAATAAATTTATGTTTGGAATGTTGAAAATTTTTCTCTCTCTCTCTCTCTCTCTATATATATATATATATATATATATATATATATATATATATATATATATATATATATATATATATATATATATATATATATATATATATATATATAGCGCATTACCCCCCAGAAAATAAAATTATCTACGCCACTGCAAAAACCAAGAAACATCATAGCTGAACTTACAAATCAGGGAAAGCTTAAAATGTTGTTGTATAATGGGGAACGTATACAAAATCTGTTAGAGCCAAAATATAGTTTACGCCGAAAAATTCCGCTATTAAAAAGCCCAGATAATGTAATAGTTCAAAATTTATACAGTTGTCATCTAGAAGACAGAGCGTTTGCTAATAGCCCAGTAAATAAGCCGGAAAATGTGGAAAAGTTGATAACAAGCTCCGATGTAATTTTTTTACCTGTTCTGTAGACCCTCAGGAACATTCATCACCACTAAGATCTGCCTTGCAATAAAAATAAAAAAATTAGGGTAGTTTTCTCACCCCCAAATAATTACCACTAGTAAAACTGATGAAAAATTTCACCTCGGAAATCGCCTCTCGGGGGGTTTTCGGGGTCGCTAATTACGAATCCGCGGTCAAAAATCGTGTAAGGGTGGTTGCACGACATCAAAACCACCTCTAGGAGATACAGAAATGAGGAAATTTTAAAAGTTCAAAATTTTACCTCGAATATCCTCTATAAGGGATTTTCGGGGTTGCTTATTACGAATCCGCAGCCAAAAATCATGTGAGGGTGGTTGCACCCAATCAAAACCACCCCTAGGAGTGACAGAAATGGGAAGATTTTGAAAATTCAAAATTTTACCTCTGGATTGGCTCTCGGGAGTTTTTGGGGTCGCTGATTATGAATCCGCAGTCAAAAATCGTGTGAGGGTGGTTGCACCCCATCAAAACCACCCCTAGGAGTAACAAAAATGGGAAAATTTTGAAAGTTTAAAATTTTGCCTCGGGAATCATTTCTTGGAGGTTTTTGGGGTCGCTGATTAGGAATCGGCTGCCAAAAATCGTGTAAGAGTGGTTGGACCCCATCAAAAGCACCCCTAGGAGTTACAGAAATGGGGAAATTTTGGTTGGGGTTTTTTGAAATTAAAGAAAACTTGAAAAACGATTTTATTACATTCGTAATTTATTTTTTCAATAATTTAACTACTTTGAAACCAAAATTCGCGCGCATATTATGTTGAAAGTTTGTGGTAACTAGACTTCGGATTCGTAATCAACGATCCCGAAAACCCCCCGACAAACGATTTCCGAGGTAAAATTTTGAATTTAAAATTTCTACATTTCTGTAACCCCTAGGGGTGGTTTTAACCACAACTAACCACCTTTACTCGATTATGTACCGCGGATTCGTAATCAGCGACCCCGAAAACCCTCGAAAGACGACTTCCAAAGCAAAATTTTGATTTATAAAAATTTCCCTATTTCTGTAATTTCTAGAGGGTGGTTTTAATAGGGTGCAACACCCTGACTTGATTTTTGACCGCGGACTCGTAATCAGCGGCCCCAAAAACCCTTAAAAGACGATTTCAGAGGTAAAATTTTAAATTTTTAAAATTTCCCCGTTTCTGTAACTCCTAGGGGTGGTTTTAATTGGGTGCAAACACCCTCACTCGATTTTTGACTGAGAATTCGTAATCAGCGATCCTGAAAACCCCCGAGAGACGATTTCCGAGGTAAAATTTTAAATTTTTAAAATTTCCCCATTTCTGTAACTCCTAGGGGTGGTTTTAATGGGGATGCAACCACCCTCACTTGATTTTTGACCACGGATTTGTAATCGCGACTCCAAAAACTCCAGATAGAGGATCTTCGAGGTAAACTTTTGACTTTTTAAAATTTCCCCATTTCTGTAACCCCTAGGGGTGGTTTTGATGGGGTGTAACCACCCTCACACAATTTTTGACAGCGGATTTCCGAGGTGAAATTTTGAATTTTAAATTTTTTTTATCAGTTTTACTATTGGAGATTGGGAAAACTACCCTAATTTTTTCTATTTTCATTGCAAGGCAAATGTTAGTGGTGATGAATGTTCCTGAAGATCTACAGAATACGTACAAACAAAAATTTTTAAAATCGGAGCTGTTTATCAACTTTTCCACATTTTACAGTATTTTGCGGCTTATTTACTAGCCAAGACGACAAAAAAGAAATAGAACAATATACAGTTACTGCCCCACAAATTTATCTTTTTAAAAGAAATTTAATTTATGTTTAAAATTTGTCGATATTAACATTATATCTATTTTACTCAAAGAGATAATTTTATTAAGATGCTGCTCTAATCTGCTCGAAGCCGGACAACATTACAAAGCTAAAACATAATAATTAGCTCAGCGTAAAATTACAGGATAATTATTGCACCTGTCACAATATCTTTTGTTTACAATTCCCAGGCACGTGTATTGACGCTTGATTTACTATGTCGTTTTCGTAATATACGGTTTGCAGCAAAACGTTTGGATTAGGCAAATGAGGGATTGTCAACAAATAACGTTGTATCAGAGACTGATGGTTGACATTTCGACAATTTACGATTGTATGCTAAGTTATGCGTCAGATCTTTGATAGTTGTTTTCAAAACACTCATTACTTAAATGTCAACAAGGTATATTGGAAAAGAAAGCGTAATATTTATGGGTGGAAAAATAATTGGTTGTTTTAAATGCTTTGCTATATGCTATAGATATACAAATAGTTGTAAAAAGTTTTACATAGTTTCGCGTACGAACCTGTAAATGATTATGTTAATGTAGTTGTCTTTATACTTTATATTTCAATAAAGAGTAAATTATTGACATTTATTAAATGTAAATGTCTTGTTTGATATGTTCCTTAAATTTAGGAACCAAATTCTTCTTGTACATGTTCGCATTAAAATTAATCTTTGAAAAAGATATTTGTAGTTTTCTTTAAAACATCCGAAATAATATCAGTGACAGAATCCTTTAATTGGGCTGAAAGGTTTTAAGAAGAAACTTTAAATGAAACTACATTTTTTTTCTTTACTAATTCTGTATTTTTTGTATGTATTTTTTTTGGGGGGAATTTCTAAAAAAAGTTTATGGCATTTTAGCTAAGCATGGAGAAATATATTTAAAAAAATATTAACTTTTGGTAATCATGATTTTATATTTTTGTAAATACGGAAAATAGAAAATTGTATTGGTGTCGTTTATTAATCACGTGAGGCTCAAAAGGGGGGAGGGGATTTAACAAAAATTACGAAATATCACACGGAGGGATGGGGGTGTAGTGAAATATCACGTGTATTTATTTTGTTACGTTTTCTTTATTATTTTTATGCCAGTCAAAAAAAATCTGCAACCTTATATCTCTTTGAACATTTTTATTACGGTCCTAAATTTTCCAGAATTATATTAGATTAAGAGTATACTTATGTATCTGTAATTAAAGAAAATGTTCTAAAATTTTTGGGATACTTTGTACTAAAAAAATACACATGATTTCGGGCAGGGGGGTGGTTAATCTTAAACCCCACCACGTATCACCAGCAGGGAGGGAAGGGGTTAAAAAATGTTAAAAAACATTACGTAATTAATGGACAACCCCATAGGTATTTCTCAAAACGTATTAGAATATACAGAAATTTATAATAAAATATGGAAAAGTTTATTTTTTTGCCCGAGCAGGATACAACTTGTCATAAGCGGTGTTACAGACATATCTATATTTCCTAAGTATAAACTTTTAGTATTTAAAAATTAGAACTCATCTTTAAAAGGATCAAATAATAAAAACTTAATATTAAAAAAGCTTTAAAAATTAATAACTTTTTAATTTGCTAACGGATAAAGAATAACTTTTATTCTAGTGAATTAGGTACCTACTAGAACTTTGGAGCATGCTATAAACACATTTTTCAGAAACAGATTTATCGTTAGCCATAGGTTAACTTATTTAACACAAATAGAAAATAATTTACTTTTGTCATAGTGTATTTTTCAAAATCATGATCTTAATTTGGTAATTTTTAAAAGAAATATTTTTACGACTCGATTTACTGTGCAGTAAACGTCTACAAATATAATATTTAAAAATCACGATCTAAGCTCTATGTTAAACAGTTTTAATGTAAATAAAAGCGTCTATATTCTTGTTTCGTCTTTAGGATGATACACCTTAGGGTTTTAAAGTAATTAACCAGAAATCAAATATACCTATACAGGATGACCAGTATGTATGTACCTAAATTTCTATATTGTGGAATTTTAATTACAGGCTTTTCGTAAGTTTTTGTTGGTTTTATGGAATATTTGCGCAGCAAAGATAAAATATAAATAACTACAGAATACTATTTGTTTTTTTGCTTGATCGGACCAGTTCCAAAGGTTCATAAGCCACCTAGATAAGGTACGTTATGAACATTCGCAATTCTAAGATTTTTTATTTTTTTAATTTGTCACTGGAAACTTTTTTAGAGCAAAATTTAAATAATTTTATTATTTATTATTGTTTAATATAATTTTTTTTAAATATATTTTTTATCTTAAAAACGATAACCGACATTTTACCGAAACGTTAATACGTTTTTTTTTAATTTTAAAAGATTTTTGAGTTTCCTTTTAGATGATCCGCAAGTTCTTTAGGGTTGATTGATTCTTGTCCACTCTGCTGGTGCACATATCTATACCCTGATACCTAGACCGAAGCGGTTTATCTTTGCATGCCTGGCTAGTAAGCCAAAGAACATTGAACTTGTGAAGTGTGTAAAGTGACGCTTCCACGGACCCGAGCTACATTTAGCAGAAGGCAGAGGAGCTTTAGCTTGCCTGAGGCGGTAACACCCCACTTGTCTTTTAAGAGACTCTTAAAGTCTTAGCAGACGTTCTGGGTATGTAATTTAGTTTTTCTTTTTTCTCTTCTTTTTTTCATCTATCATAAAATTTGGAAATAATGATGATGGTACACTCGAAAGTTAAATATTTCGGAGGTAAAATACCCCTACTTACCAGTCGGATCTCCAGGAAGGGAGTGCTCTTGGGGGGTCACCATAGAAAAGTTTAATCTCTTTTACACATATATGTGGGCTCAATTCTAACATAAACTTTATCCGCCACCACCTTCAATCTTTTAAACCCCACCTATTTTTTCTAACCGAAACAAAACATCAGCGAACCACCTCCTTTTCTGAGGTTACAAACTTATTTCATCTTTTTGTCCCCAATGCGACGTATGTGCTTACGTTTGCAACGATCTGGCTTGTGCCGGAAATTCTAACCTTAAATCAGGTAGGCCCGATATTCTTTGGCTTAAACTTAGCAATAGGGGTTCTTCCAAATTCATCTGCTATATATACCGGTCCCCATTTGATAATTCTCACACCGAGTTCTTTGACTTTGTTTCGGTAAAGAAGAAAAATTTTCCAGTTTCCATTGGCCGAGTAGTTGTTCTTGCCGATTTTAATGTTAACAATAAGCACTGGCTAGGTTCTACCAAAATTGACCCTCAGAGCAGAGCAGCCAAACCTTTACAGTCGTAAGTCGCTATTCGTAGTTTTGCTGGCGATATTACCGTCCACTCTAATATTCAACTTCGTAAGCCTGATTTGGAAGACAAGCGCAGGGTAATGCAGATATCTCTTTTACAGGACCTTAAACCAATATTGGATTGGGGCGCCCAAAATATTGTCCAGTGTAATGCCTCCAAAGCACAATCTTATACACTATCGCGAAAAAAGTCTGACAGTGCTCGTCCTTTACATATATGAGCAGCTAAGTTCTGCACAACAAACAGTCATTCATACTTGTTGCATTAACTTGGAAAATAAGCTTAACTGGCATAAAAACATTTTATCCATAGCCTTAGCAGCGTCAAAATTGCTTGAATTCCTCTTTCGAGCCAGAAAGTATTTTTCTCCTTCTAATCTGTATACTCTAAATGTGTATGTATCCTAAGTCAGATCCTCAATGTAATATTGTTCTCATGTCTGGGAAATGGCGTCTTCCACAACTCTTGTCATTCTTGATTCCATTCAAAGAAGAGTTGTTTGAATTATTAATGCTCCCACGCTTACAGGAAGCTTTTCTTTTCTTTTTGCAAAATAGCAATAAACAAAACGAGGTAAAAAAGCGAAGTTTTTTGGGTGATTATGTTGGATCCTTTTCACTTTTCCGACAGCTCAATCTTAGGCCAAAAAATAACATTATATCGTGGTAAAACATTACGATAAATTTTGTTGAGTTGGGTTTGACAGTTCTTGCATAATAATTTTACAATTCAATTTAATTTAAAAAAGATTGACAATTTGGCAAATGGAGTAGAATCCGGAATATTTAACTCAGGGTTTTTTTCACGTATACTAGAGACCTTAAGCTTTCAAATGTTTTTTTTTTTTAATAAAAATATGTTCATTTGGTCATCTTCAGCAATTGTTTATAATATTAAAACAATTTTTTGCGTCGATTGATCTGCACAAATTTCCGATGAAAAATTTTCCAAAAAATATGGTTTTGAAGTACTTAGAAAGGCGCTTCTTTTAATGTATCAAAATCATCAATCGATCGATTGGTTGCCAAGATACAGGCTGCCAAAGTTGACCGACCTTTACGGCGAATATATAAATAATATTAAATTTTAAAGTTCTTGCACATTTTATATGGAATTACTGTCTTACTGTTATTCATATTTTACCAATCGATGATTTCAGAGCAAAAAATATGTCGTTTAAACAATTATTTCCCTCAGCAGTTGTTTATACCTTTAAACAATTGCTGTGGGCGCCCAAATGATTTGATTTTAATAAAAAAAACGTTTAAAAGCTTAAGATCTCTAGTATATGTAAAAAAATCAAATATTTAGGTTCAAAATTCTAAACTCCAAAATTGTCCAATTTTTCCAGCGCAATTGCAAGAAGCGTAATAAATTTTTTGTTATATTCATCGTTCTATGGGGTTTCCAGCAAAAGCATGCCTTTCACCTCGTACATCCAACAGGGCTGGTTTTTGACAGATAATGCTTGGTCTAGAAATCAACTTTGTGTAGATAACCTGAGATTAATTTAATAACAACGTTTGTTTGTTTTTCACAAATTTGTTCCCATTTTAAAATATGCACTTGTATGATCTTATTTTTACTGATCCCTTTTTTACTAGTGATTTGCAAATAATATTTATTAAAATGTTACCTCCAGCCAGATTAGTCTGTCCCTAAAGTGAAGATTTTAATCATCTGAACTTGGGGTAGTTCTCCCCCGTGTTACGTCCATAAAACATCCCCAGCCACAGTTATATACAATACATGGTGCCCAGTCATTTGTAATAGCCATAGACGTACATATTCTGGAGTAAAGTAAAATAACATTTTAAAAATATTTACCTTGGATAAATTTTGTGATCGGCCAATTGTTTAAAAATGGCATATATGAAAAAAAAAATAGTTTTTACAGAAAAACACTTCAAGATTTTTTTTTTGGCTACACCCTTTTTATTTTGGCAACATGTATATGTTTTTTCTAACATTTTCCTTTAATGCCATTGTAAAATTGTTAATTTTTTCTAGATACGGATCTAATTTTTTTATTTTACTTATCGCGCAGTTAGAATAAAAAATATTGTTTTCTTAAAAGCGAACTTTATATCCCTCATTGGCGAATCGCTGTTATATTACCACCATTAATTTGATGTTATAAAGTAATGTTTGGTACATGGTTATATTTAGGACCTGAGCTTTGGTTATAAAAAGGGTACGAGAAATGTAGCAATACGACAATGAGGGAAAAAGCAATAAAACCTTATAAGTACAATAGTTATTTGTGCGACCAGTTTAGTCCAATAAATGAAGGGACAAAGCTGTAAATAAATTTGTACAGTTTTCCCTTGTGGCGCAATTTTTAGGTCTTCGTGAATGCTTTCGAGCGAAAAAAAGTTTATCAACATTAACAGGTGAGAAAGAGCTGCAAATGGCCCTCAAGGTCGGAAAAATGGGTTTCCCGCTAATATCTGTCAAAATATGCAAATTGGAGAATTTTTTTATGGACAAAAAATGAAGATCGCTTTGTAATCTGCAAAAATGGTCCTTATAATTTTTTTCGAAAAATCGATAGTTTTTGAGATAACGGGACCCAAAAGTCCTCTCATTTCAGCTGCCGCTCTACCGTTAGAATACCGCTATCTTTATGGATTCACTTATAAGCGGACGGACGAATTGTTCCATTACTCGTGCACTTATATTTATTTTTTAATCATTCAAAGTATATTGGAATGAAAAAACCCGTACCTATCATTGCATATAATGAGTTTGTGTCCATTCTGATTTTCCTAGAATACTGAAAAAAGCGGTCAAAGTTTTTTTTCACAATTTATTGATGTTTTTTAAAAAATGGTTTGTTGTTAACATTTCTTTTTTATAATGAGACCTTAGCAAGTGTTCAATGATCCCAGAAAATTTCCTTCGCCATCTTCCTTGCGTTTTGATAAAAAATTGTTTGGCCCATCTGCATTTTTAGCCGTTTAGCCACATGTATCCAGTGTGAAATGTTATGGATTTTTCGACGGCCGTTTTTGAAAAATTTTGGTGCTGCGAATAAATGGTAAGGACTATTTTTGTAGATTTCAAGGTGATCTTTATTTTCCGTCTAAACAAAAATTCTCTTATTCGCATTTTTTGACAGATATTCGCGGAAAACTCATTTTTGGGATTTTGGGGGGCCATTTTTAGCGGGTCCCCACGTCGAAATCGTGATAAACTTTTCCTCGCTCGGAAACATTCGCGAAGACCTAAGAATTGCGCCACAATTGAAAACTGTACAGATTTATTTACAGCTTTGGGTACTTTCAGTTCTTCAGTTACTTTACTAGTTGGGAAAAGCATTATCTTTCGTAACCAGCAGATTTCTCACTTCGCTCGTTCCACAAAAGAATGTGAATTATAAAAAATAGTGTTTTTCAACGCGTTTTACACAATATTTTGTTTTAATTTTAAATATGATATGATTTTTTTTTAATTCAAGTTTAAAATATAAAAACTTTTTAAAACTCATTGACGGTGTCAAATTTCTTACTTTTTATCACCAGGTGCCAAAAATTTTGGTTTTCGTAACTAGTTATGAAAACTAAAATATTTGACAACATCAATGAGCTTTTATAAGTGTCACTCTAAATGTCAAAATTAGAAAAAAAAATGTTTTTGAGTAATAAAAGTTTGTGAGCTATGCAATAAAGTAATTTTAGACTGTGTTTATATTTTTCTCAAAACCTGGATTTTAAAAAGTATCTCAAGATAACAAACAGCAACTTCCTCTAATGTAAATGACCTATTATTAATTTTGAAAAAATAATATTCTGGGTACCAGCACAATTAATATTTAAAAAAGTTTTTAAAAACCATAAAAGTTAGTAGATATATTAACTTTCCGGGGACAAATCTTTCACCATTTGCGAGAATATAAAAAAATAAAAAATACATTTAAAATTTAGCAGTATTTAAAATTAAAATTATTTTACCTTTATTTACAAATTAGATATACTATATCTAGAATATTATTTCAAGAAGCGTATTTAGAATGTATGGCATACTGGCACAAATAATTACAAATTGTAACATATATATTATTTTCAAAAGCATGGAGGAGTGTCATTTTTAGATTTATTTTGGCAAGAAAAACCAATATTTTTTAAATAAATTATTCATCTACAACATATTATCTTCTATTTCTTAGGTTAAGTTTTCGTTTCGGGATCTGTGTCAGGGATCAGGTACCGCTTCTGGATATAATATCATCTTTCTATCACTTCCGGTTAACACGGAACACGGAACCACTGCATATTTTTCAAGATTAATTATACATGTAATATACATATAATGTTTTGGGATATTTCTTTAAAGTTTATCGTGAAAATTCCACAAGAATCTGTAGGTGAGATCTTGATCTATGCTAAGAAACCATTTATAAAATTTAGAAAAAAAAACATAATTATGTACCCTACAAATACAGACCCACACAAACTTTGTTCCCAGGTGATTACGAAAGGCGTATAAACATTTGCCCATGGTTTGTTAATGCTGCTATGGAAAATCCAAACTTTTTACGATTAATTCTTTGGAGCGATAAGACTAATTTTAGTAATAGAGGCATGTTTATTAGAAAGAACAAATATTATTGGAGCAGTGAAAATCTCCTGCGCCACCATCCTTCCAATCCACAAAGCCGTTTTATAAAGGATCTTTAACAGGCGAAAGATATTTGAATTTACTAAGAAATGTGTTGGAGGATTTTTTGGATGATGTTAATATAGCCGATATTAGCATAATGTATTTTATTAATGTTACTTAGTTATGTCTTGTTATTAAAAAAACTGAAACTACGATGTTTATTATTTACCCAAGTAATTAGAAGATTTGACAAATAATATCCCATTATGGCGGACTTTACTTAAATTTGGTTTCTGTCATAGCGTACTACGATAATTTGTAAAAAGAATGCGATTTTAAGAATTCGATGGCTGCCTGCGTCCAGTTACGGAAAAATACATTTAAATTAAAAAAACTCTTATATTATTTTAGAAAAAAAAATGGTTATAACTAATGGTGTAGAAAATTACATTATCTATCGAATGAACGCAACAAATATAGGGTGTTGCATTTCAAAAAGTATATTTTTGTGAATTACTTGTAAATCTGATGTTCATTTGTTTTTTTTATTATCGTCATTTTGATCAGCGTAAAAATGTACACAACTTTGCTAATTAAACCTAACTTGTATTTTTATAATAAAAAAGTTAGCAATAGTGCCGACTTAATTTTGAACACGGTGTATATTTGGAATAAATTATTGGTAATATGGTTACATAAAATCATTTAAACAACAAATATTGTTCCTAATTTATTTAAAAAAAATTCTGAAATATTAACAGCGGAAGTGTTTGTTTTTTAAAAATTATTAAGTAGTCATTAATTCTAAAATACAAATACCCCTTCATAAAAAATATTTTTTTTAACATACTTTTTGTAGCAACCATTTTATTTATAAAAAATGAAATAAAGTAAATTTTAAAAATTTAAGTATATTTAAGTGAATCAGAAGTTCTTTTTTTTGACTACGCTAATGTTAATAGCCATTAAGTAAGTTTCCCCCATAGACGTGTGCATGAATATATTTCCTTCTGATGGCCACCCGCTTCACGTCATTTACAGGACTTATTCCGGTGCATTATTTCCAAAAATTATGATTCCACCTTTATACGTGACCAACCTAAGAGCAGGGTTATGGAAGTATTTAATCATCCATTGTTTAACTTAATGGGTAGTTTTGTTTTCGGTTGGGATTTTAAATAACTTTGGTTCGGGAGGGTTAAGTTGGGCGTTAAACTCTGTCGTTTTTGGTAGTTGATTATCATACAGATACGTACAGAAAATTACCTGCTTTTCATCAAAACAATGGGTTATTTATTATATGGTTATCTACGATGATTTGTTATGCTTGGGGTGAACAGTTTGAAGAAATAATATAATATATGAGTTGGTATATTAATCATTCATCTAACATAGAAGCAATCACCTCAAACGTCTGAAATATATACAGGGTCTTCATTAATGTCTGTAAACCACTTGACCAAAAATGTTGCGGGTTGCCTATTCAAAGGTTGCACAAAATTTAATAAAATATCCCTAGAAATATTCATTGGCGGCGTGCATTTTAAAATATTTAAATGCCAAAAACATTTTGTTTAGGTTAGAAAATTTACCATTTATAATTTTTTCAAGTAATAGTAATTTGAACCAAGTTACAACAGCCTTTTTGAATAATTTTTGTATGCATTTAGTTTTGAGTCTCTTGTTTGTCAATAATTTAATTTGCTAGATTTAGGTACGAAAATTTTAGTCAAGGAACGAGGGATTTTTTGTGCAGTAAGATGGATTTGAATGCGGTTTTTTGCATTCGATTCGTATTAAGGCCTACAAACTTTGTGAACCAATTTAATTATTAGAAAATAAAAACCTGCATTTCTGCGTCAAAAAAAGTCATTTTTAAATTGCATTTTAAGGTTTGCAATTATAAAAAATGTATGACTAGGTAAATAATGATGGAAATGAGAATTTGTTACTAGGGAGTTTTCAAGGTCGCTGACATGCTGGCTATGAGATTGGCAAGGGCCTACGGAGTACCTGGTTCGCGCTAAGGATAGTGTAAACGTGGTCTAGTGGAGTTTTACGACAGTTGGATCGACTGTGCAGGATTTGTTGTAAAACTTCAGAAGACAACGTTTACACCATCCTTAGCGCGCACCAGATACTTTGCAGGCCCTTGTCAATATGCTGTTCAACGACCTTGAAAACCTTTCGAGTAGTAATTCTTTGCATTTTTCGAATGCAAAAATGCAGTTATTTATTTTCCATTAATTAAACAAAATACAAAGTTTCTATATGTTCATACAAATTGAATGCAAGAAACCGCATTCAAATCCATTTTACTGCACAAAAAATCCCTCGTTAGGCCTATTTTGGTGCCATGTTCCCTTGACTATGTTGGGTTTAGCGAAGATCCGTTAATAATTTTTATTATACCTCTGGATTTTCGTTAATTTAAACTTAATAAAAAAATTCAAGTCACATTAACTCATAGTTTACATAGTTTATTTATACTTAAATAAAACTGCTTGACTTAAAATGATGGACATGACTTAGATTTATTTTTACATTATTAATAAATTACACTACCTTAGTGTTTTTACACGCAAATATTACATAATAAAAGAAATTAGGTTAATTATTACATGCTAAAAGAAATTAAGATAAAACAATGTACTAACAATTCCAATTATTTTAACCGGACAAATGAAACCACTCTTCATCAGAGAAGAAAGTACGGTACAAAACATCATTCATTGTTAAGAATCTCATTAAACCATTGACAAAACTGCACCCTCTTTCGAAAATCTGGTGAAAGGAATACAATACTGTGACCTTATATGGATGCATTTCCAATTTTTTGGTTAGTGCTTTATGGCAAGTACCAACAAACATTTAAAAAAAAATTATGGCACTGTAAACATAAATTTTAATTTTTATTTAAAATAGTATCCTTACCGGTCTGAGTAGACAACTTCTCCACTGATTTGTTAGGAATGTGCTCCATTCGGGCACGTATATCAAGAACAGGTTCTGTAAGCACGGTAGGCCTTCCAGTGGACTTGCCCTTACAAATGCAATTCTTGTTTTCAAAGCGATTGATTAGCACATGTCTGTGATGGACAAATGTTTCGTACTCAACAAGATTGTCAGAAACCTTTCTCTAAACTGTCCATGCAACTTTGGAGAGAATATGACCAAGTTCCATCCTCATTACGAGTTGCACTTCTAAAATGTGCCATTATTATAAAGGCATCTTGTTCCGCAATCCACATTTTAAACATTTTCTAAAAGTAAACAAAACGGTTTTATTTACGTAACCTCAATAACAAAAACACATGTAACTTACCTTTAAAACTCGAAATATGCAAAGTAGTTCTGAAAAGAACTGTTTGAAGCTTGTAGTTCTGAAAAGAACTGTTTTAAGCTTGTAGTTCTGAAAAGAACTGTTTTAAGCTTGTAAGGTTCGTTTTCGTACATAATTTGATCAAAAACATCTAAAACTTTTCCAAAAAGAAACTATCTAAAAACCAATTACCGCTAACGCCAACAATGGTCTGTCAGTAGTGTCAATCAAGTCTACTGTCAAAAAGAGCTTGCTGTGTTGCCAATACTAATATTTTGCCTCATAAAAGGTTTGTTCTGATTTTTTTGGAATTTTACCATTTTAGGAGGTTATTATAATAAGTAATTTTGATTTACACATTTTTTGCTTTGTTCAGAGCTTAGAAGCTGGTAAACTGTTAAAGAAAAAAATAAATGTAGGCAAAAACTTTATGAACTTTTTTCCATCTTGGCAACATTGTTAATAGGAAAGAAACCAAGCAGTGGAGCCACTTTTACAAACCAAAATCGCGTGGTCACGTGGTTTACAAACATTAATGAAGGCACTGTACACAGTATATATAGAGTGTGTTTTAATTGAATGATTTATGAAAAATTTGTTTTCGGCATTGGGTTTTGTTTTATCCCGAACCAAAATTGGACTAATTTGTGTGTCCTATTTTAGAAATGGCAACGGGTGGGTTAAAAATTCGTCCACATTTTGTTACTGTAACCAGTCACATATTTTTTTAGAGTAAAGTCTCTAAAGGGTGCCATGATTCAGTTTCTTGTGTTGCCAGAGAACCTTTATAATTTCGTAATAGCCTTATGGCCTTGTATCACATTTAATTATTAAATCTTTTTTACTATGGATATATTGATAACACTCAGATGCAAAGATAATTGATTGTCGACAAGCTAGGTTATTAAATATTATTGTGAAAAAATGCAGATATTTTATTTTTATCTTAAACTGTTTACTAGCTGTGACTGTTTAAAATAGAAAAAGGGTTTTAACTGTTTTTAGCTTGGTTAGCAGGAGTAACTAAAAGTTAACAGTATTTCTAAAAATAAAGCAATATTTCTACAAAAAAAAAGCACATCGGTTTAGATATACAGGGGAAGTTAAATTTCATATTTGATAAAGTTTTAACTTCCTTACCTCTAGTTAACCTCACTTTGTCAAATGGCAACCCCCATAGTGTGACACATTGCAAATGGCAAAATTTGCTATTCAACCGCAACAAGAAACTCGAAATCGGTAGCAGCTAGTTAGAAGAAAACGCAAAATGTGTGTTAATGATAAAGAGCTTATGGAACTTGGATTATTTATTTTATCAAATGCTTAAAATGTGCGCCGTCATTGGAGAGAGAATATTATTGCCTATTTTGAAATTCCTCGCGAACTTTGGCGTAAATTTGTCTGGTAATACTTCTGCGTTCCAGTGAAGTTCCATCTTTAAGGCTCCATTCCCACTGGCGGCCATATTAAAAAACGTAACATTTTACACATGAAAACAAGCTCTTAGTTGGGTACCAAACACTTGAGTAAAAACAAGAGGACTTACCCGAGATTTGCAAGAGTAATCAAGGAAGAACTAACGATCAAGTACAGGTATTTTTTTTGTCCGTTTCATTTATAAATAGTTGGTTTTTATAATTCTAAAACACTGAATTTTGTACAATTCAATCGTCAATACAAAACAGCGCGATTCTTACGACTGACGTACAAAATAAGGAATTCCAGTAGCGGATCCTTATTTCCAATCTCTTTAAATGTGATTTCTTCCAAAAAGTCCACTTAAACTTTTGTTTTTGTTGATATATTTGGTACCTAAAGTACCGAAAACACGAAAAATCAACATTTTGTGCTTATGTCAAATTTCTCCTCCGCTCGTAACCGATCATTCCGAATCGGGAAGTATATCCGTCTCTTTTGCTTATCTTGTAGGAGAAGCATATCTACGTACTACTCAGAGCGGTTGAGAAGCTGATTCCAGTTATTTGAATATTCACGCCCTTAGGTTCTAGCCTTCTCTCGCCAGAGGGCGATGTTATTTATAATTTTCATTCGTGATTACACGTGCTCAGGGTCGGACTTGGCGGTTTAAAATAGTGCAAAAAATATTTTGTAAGGTAAAATGGTTTTAAAATTG
>JAHBCN010004351.1:0-64817 GCA_019359885.1 Listronotus oregonensis
CTAAATAAAAAAAAGAAAACAATTTTACTCCGGTCAATTTAGACTTTCAAAGGTACATAAATTTACATCAAGCTAAAAGTGAGTAAAATTGTTTGAAACATAAATAAAAATAACATTTCCAAATTCTCCATCGTTCCGGTACGTGGAAAAAAATTGACTCGAGGTCAAAGGGTTTTTTGCGATTTTCTTTAAAACGGTAAGTTTTATCGTTACTTTTAATAAAAATTGTAGATCATAAAATTATAAAAAGGTATTAATAATTTTTTCCCAAAGCCACCGTTCCTAAGATATAACGATTCAAAAAGTTGTAAGCGTTATTGTATGCATAAGTCGTCACGTATATACATCTCTGTAGCTGTAATATAAGTAAAATATTAAATACATATAATACGGGGTCCGGCAAAATGTATTACCTATTTTGTTTATTTAATATAAAAAAAATGTATCGAGTATTCACTATGGCGATATTTTTATTTGGAAAAGTAGGCTTTTTAGAGTTTATTAAAATTGTTGACAGTTGTCAAAATGCCGCGTTGGTTAACAGAACATCGCATTTTTTGTGTCGAAAAATTTATTGAATATAATTCCATTATAGCCGTTCAAAGGTGTTTTCGACGTCAATTTAATGACCGACAGTGTCCGCAGCGGAAGACCATTACAGTTTGGATTCGTAAATGGAGGACAGGAGGATCCGTTTGACAAGAAGTCAAGTGGGCGGCCAAGATCTGCCGCAATGCACTGAACGAAGACAGAGTTAGAAATGCAATTATCGCTAGTCCCAAAATCTGTTGTTAAACATGCTACTGTTTTTAAATTTATCTGAGCGAAGTACACGAAGAATGTTAAAAAAATGAATTTTCACCCATACAAGATCCAACTGTTCAAGAAATAAAAACAAATATTGCCAATGAAATCCACGCTATTTCTAGGCAAGTTCTTCAAAATGTAATGAGAAAATTTATGAACCAGTTAGAAGAATGTATTGAAGAGGGTGGCGGTCATTTGCGGCACACCATATTCAAAGCATAATAAACTCCCATCTTTCTTGTTTAAGAATACATGTTCCTTTGTTTTGTTTTTAAAGTTAATAAATTTTTATAAGCAATTTAAAATGGGTTGTTCATTTTGCCGGACCCTGTATAAAAGTTTATCAACTTTTGCAAAGTGTTAAAATCATGTACTATTTTTACACGCCATAACTGGCTGTGATACGACATCTGCATTTTACAGGAGGGGTAAAACAACAGTCTTTAAAATGTTTGAAAAACAAGATTTAGTTCAATGTGCTAAAGTTTAAAAAAAAGATAATTCAACTCCACAAGAAGTTATTTCCAACGGAATTCGCTTTTTTCTTTGTATGTACGGAGCCCATAAAAAACTACCTTCTTAAATAAGTATCGATATGCATGTTTTGTTAAAAACACTCAAAATAAAAATAAGTGCAATTAGCTTGTCTTCCTCCAACCTCTGTTGCTGCTCATTAACATCTTTTTCGGGTATATTACCAAGTTCAAGTGTGGTTTGATACTGACGAATAGACACGAGCGATACATCGCTATTGACGCAATTTACTTACACCCAGGATGAAGAAGAAGAAGTAGATCAAGACCAAGAAGAAGAACAACCAGAAGAAGTAATTGAAGGTTATGAATCGGAGGAATGAATTTTTTTGCTGTTTTTTAATTTCTATCGCTTTTATTAATTCCAACCCTTGCGAATATCTGTTATTCTGCAATCCAATTAAACAGAATCACAGCAGCCCTGTGGAATAGGCCTACTGGAAAAACCACGTTAAAAAAAACGCGCTAAGTAAAGTCCGATTTAAAGAAGAAAAGGCCAGGAACTTCATACCTAAAGAGTCCGCGAAGTCTTTTTCTCTCTACGCTCCACCCATACGTTGTTAAATTTGGAACAGAGCGACGAGAACGGGAATAATTTTAAAGTGAGAGAGAACAACGCATGCTGATGACACTGGTGGCCTTTTCAACTTTAAATCGGACTTTACACTACCTCAGAGGTGGCGTGAAAACGTGTGCATACAATGACGCTTACAACTTTTTGAATTGTTATATCTCAGAAACGGTGGCTTTTAAAACTAAATATATTATATTAATACCTTTTTTTTAGATAATTTTATGATCTACAATTTTTGTCTGAGGTAATTTTATAAAACCATCCGTATTGAAGAAAATCGCGAAATCCCATTTTTTTTACCTTTGACCTCAAGTCAATTTTTTTCCACGTACCAGAACGATGGAGAATTTTGATTTGTTATTTTTAATTATGTTTTGAACAAATTTACTTACTTTTAGCTTGATGTAAATTTATGTACCTTCACTCCTATTTTTTGGTCTAATCTGACCGGACTAATTTAACCAGAATGTTTTGCATTGGTCTAAAAAGTCAGTAACCATGGTTACAAACCAATTGACCATTTCTTCATTTCTCCAGAGGAGGGGAAGGGTCCGATTATAGTAACAAATTCTTCTTAATTTGAAGTTTTAATTTATTTTTTAGCTATTGTTTATTTATAAGTATTATTACCGTATACATAATTTTTCATTAATACATGTATTTCTATTCATAAATTAATTTAATATAGACAACCAAACCGAAATATATCTTCTAGTCTGGGAGGCCACCGGAAAATTGCTAGCCAATGGGAGATACGCATGAAACATTTTTGTATATTACTATGAACTATAGTCAATTCAAAGCCGCACTGCTGCCTTAGCTCAACGCGTTCATATTGCGTTTTTTCCTAAAAAACGCAAAAAATAAAGAAGATATAAGCAAAAAAGTGATTTTGGCCAATAAAAATTTCGCTAATAACAATATTTTTGGTACAAGTAAGTATACCAACTTCGATCCATCTAAAAATTGATTCAAAATGTTCTATTTATTGAATGAAACGAACTAATACACGTGTCCCTCTAGGCAATGGGGGATAACGTGGTGAGGCGGATATTTTATTTAATTTTTTTAAAACTTTAACTAAAAGAAAATTTAAACTATATTTTATTGAGATACCACGTGTATTTATTTTATCACCTTTCCTTTATTATTTTTATGCCAGTCAAAAACAATTTGCAAGATTAATATTTTTTTGGACATTTTTATCACAGTACTTAATTTTCCAGAATTGAATTGGATTATACTTACCCGTAATTAAAAATAATATTCTAAAATGTTTAAGATACTTTGTACTAAAAAAAAATACACGCGATTTCGGGTAGGAGGTGGGTGGTTTGTCTTAAACCTCACACGTATCACAAAGGGGGGGTTAAAAAATTCTAAAAACATCACGTGATTAATGGACGACCCCGTACCTAGTGTAATATGTTAAAATTAAATTATGAAAAAAAAGCTTATTTCATAATGCGTAATGCCGGTACCTGCAAGGTACTGTTTTATTTTTAGTAAACAATTACCATCAAGGTGAAGGTCATTTTGAACTAGTTTACAAACGATAATATAATGGTAACTGGTTTTTTGTCTTTATAAAGGAATTATTATTACCACAAGGATTTCCTCCTTGTCACTGATGGTGAATCATGTCGTTATAAAATCATTTAACTAATTTTGTAAAAAATTCTGTATATCTAAAATCGTGGATTAAGATATATTGACAGCAACAACGGCGTTAAATTTAGTTAATTACACTACTCTACAAAAAAAGGTGTCAGACCCAGAAAAGTGATAATATGGTTTTCGATGTATCTTTGCCTTCTAAACAGCGCGGTCGGAATTTGGCCATCAGGTCACTATTCTTTTTAACCTTAAAAAACAAGTCTAAAACACCAAAAATACACGAAAAAAACAGCAGCATTTTTTTTTACTTTCCAAATGTACATTTATTAGGAAAAAAATAAAAACTCACCCACAGAATTAATGTCACGTACTTATGTAGATATGGTACCTTTAACACAAAAAAAAGAGGCAAGTGCAAAAATAATTTTTTTAAAGCTTATCATATTTAGGCCGATAGGTCGCATTAAATAAGAAATTAGATATATACTAAGACCGATATGGAAGCCAAAGTTATTTTACACTTGCTAGTCAATGTGGTATTAAAAAACAACTTACCGTATTGTAACCACAGATAACAAAATGAACTAGAATACTTACTAGGAATTAAAAATGGTGCACCTATGCGTAGCAACCCACAAAGAGACTTTTCCAACGACCTAAAAAATCTAGGTTGGTGAGACTGTACAATTATCACAATGCTATTTATAAAACTGAATCGACTAAATCAAATAAATGACAGTTGACAAATGACATAAAATTTGTCAGTATCTGGAGTGTTGCCACTATAAGTCCTAAATATTTCCAAAAATAACGACGTGAGTCGCTACGCATGTGTGTACCATTTTTGTTACACAGACAGGCCAGTGATTGTAACCCAAGACATAGTTTAAAGAATATACAATATATGAGTTAGGTCACTTGCATATAAACCTTTGATGTTTTGGCTTCAAAGACACCGTGCGGCGTCTCCGCCGATCGCGAACCTACAAAAAAGTTCCATTGGATATTTGTGTAAACGATACCAATTTATTTATTCGTTTCCACTGATCGGGATTGTCGGGAAACGCGGAGTAGATTTTTCATTATTTAAATGTTTATATTTTTTTAATTAGGTTTTATGGCATTGGTTTAACCAACTGGCCAGCTATTAAATTATTACGATAATATAAACATAATGTTGATGATATTTGTCACCAGGTCACTGTAAATAAATGTTAAATTTTTTGTCTCTATTACCTATTAATAATTATCCCTAGAACTACAAATCGGGGTAGATATCTACACCGGGTAAATTTTAATAAGTAAAATCGTAACTGTACTTTGGAATATTTTTATATCTGTTAAATTTCTCTTTTTTTTATTTTTTCCATAAGAGAACAAAAAAGATTTTTGAAAACCAATATATTATAAACATTTATTTGATTCTTTTCATTTATCGGATTCTTAAGTTATTTGAATTTTCAAATGCCCAAGTAAAGAGATTTTTTTTAGCAAAACAACACGATGGTATATTTTTTCTTAAAGCCATATGTGTCCTTTTTAAAATTCTGTTGGAAAATTAATAATCGAATTTTTAAAAAAATAGTTATAAATTTTTGTCTGTTAAATGTCGGTTTGGCTGTTTTTAATTACTTACAGCTATTTAAATTAATTTTTAATCAACTAAATCTTGATAACATTGAATTTGTCTCTTCACCATTTTTTGGGGCATAACAAAACGAACAAATTCGAGTACTCATATGTCAGACTACTGGTTTCAGATTTTAAGAACAAAAAAAAACAAATTAAACAATTAAATTTAAAAAAATCTTCTTATTAAACCGCTACATCCCAAGATGTAGCTAGCTTTCATTTATGTTATGTCTGTTTTTTATTCAGAAATAGTAGGTATACACTATTTTACACTTTTTTACGTAAACGCTCTTATGAAAGGTATATTTTAGGACTACGTGTGTAAAAAAATTGTAAAATAGTGTAAAAAAACAGACAAACGAACCTGTTTTTCAACAGGGTTCGTGATGACGACGGTATAAAGTATTAATTAAAAATACGCGGTGGGTTTATTCTTAGCTTTTTTTTATCAAAATAATATATTCTTATTTTATATATTTAGATTTTGCACACCCAAAAATTGTCTATTTAGGTACATGTTGCTATAGAACTGTAGATTCCTATCTGATTTCATCTTGAATAATGATTGCCAATACCTTAAAGTTCATTTTATTTTAAATTGGGAAAAACCATTAGCCTACTTATAATTAGTTGACACAATAGGTTTTCATTAAAGTATAAATTGCGTAAATATTGACACTTTCATGACAGAAGGGATCAATCAGCACTAACTGCTGATTTCTGAAAAATAGTTATATTGAATTATATAGGAAAAAAATGTTTTAGTAGCGAGTAAATAATATTCTTGTTTAGATTATATAAAATTTGATAAAGAAAAGATAAGTTACCAACTTAATAACGTGTTCAGTTGGGAAAAGCGTTCATAGAATCTTGTTTTTTTTTTCAAACGACATACACCATGCATTCATTGATGTTTTAAACTATGACATTATTGGGACACTTTTTAGCGATAAATATTTTGCCACCAATTTTTTCTTCGATCTTCTCTTGCTTTTCAGTTGCTGACCAAAAATTTTAATTTTTATATGGCGGTCATAATTGATTTTTTGATATTTAAATACCTCTTTAAATTCCATTTTCAATGATACTACCACTTGCCAATAAACAGTTTAAAATATATTTTTCTTAAATAATTTTTAACAATACATTTGGCAACGTCGGCCCTACGCCTCATCAATGCATTTTGTGTCCATTTTCCTTATAAAGTAACGACATAAATGTGTTTTTTGTAAACAAAACCGATAATACTTTAAAACATATTATTTGCGTTTTAGTAAAAAATATTTTAAGACTAGATCAAAGCAATCTTAAAAAAATAAAAGGGAGCAATTCAATAATAACAAGATTAGTAGTACATGAAACATTTTTGTTACAAAAATTCGGATAAGAAACTGATATATTTATAAAGCGAAACTTAATTGAATAGTAGGCAATAAGTTAACAAATTGTAAATAAATACCATAAAAATAAGGGCTTAAAGTCGAATGTTTAATAAGTAGATAAACTACCAGTTAGCAAAACAGAAGTTTGTAAGAAATACAACAAATATTTTTGTTAGTAGGCATAATCTTCATATTATCAAATTGCTATCTTCCGTTTTATTTTAAGATTGCTTATAGATGGTTTGGCAAAAAAAATTCTTAATCAGAACATAATATTTTTTAAATATTATCGCTTTGAAGAATACTTATTTATCTCATACGTTTATATGGAAAATTGGCACGAAGCGCCTTGATGCGGCGTCGACTCGGCGTTGCCAAATGTGTTATTAATAATTATTTGTTTAAAATATTTTTTAAACTGTTTGGCGACAAGTAAGGTATTGTTGAAAAGCGAATTTAAAGGGCTATTAAAATATCGAAAAATAAAAAATGGCGAAAACATCGAAAGTTGTGGTTAGTAACTGAAAAACAAAAGACGATCATAAAAAAAATAATGGCAAAATATTTTTTGCTAAAAAGTGTTCCAATAATGTCACAGTTTACAATGTATCAAAATTCAAACAAATAAAGCACAAGCAAAAAGTAAAATCGACGATTTTCACTTTTTTGCTTATATCTTCAGAATTAAATTTTTAAGAAAAAAATTAACTGCACAGAGTGCACAGTCAAAAGTAGGATTAAATCCTCTAAAACTTTTCCCCTTTACACATCTCTCTATCTTGCATACTAAACAAGATGATAATACATGTAGGCCGAATTAAGGGACACACTGTAAGTACTGTGTTGTTATTTTTTTGTGTCTTATGTAACTTTACTATTTTTCCCAGAGTAAAGTATCCATTGCTTTCCATTATCAACAGTATTGATCTGCTTGCATCCTCTCCGATAATTAAAGTTTTTCCCATTCTTCTGCATAATGTTCTTAAACTTATGTTGAACTGAAATTTTACCGGTTAGTTCTTGGGTTTAATTATTATTAATTAATTGGCTGCTGTTAAGGTTATCCGCGTCTCTTTTAAAAAAGTCATTTGAATTTTTACAAAAACTTTGAAATGTCTAGTTTTTTTAAGGTTTTAACCCATATGCTGCAAAATTCTATTAAATTATACATTTGCATAATGACAAACTACAAGTAAGTAAATGCGGCCTTTATCTTTAATTATACATTCTTTTCCACTTAAGGCACTAATTGCTTGTATTACTTTTTCCTGTTATTACAGGTTATTGTATACGGTCTATTTAACACTACAACTTATAGACAATGAGTTTTTAATAATTGTTAAATATAAAAAACGACGATTGAGAAGAAATAACAAAATACGCGAACTTTATTTGCAGTTTGATGTATTGTCTTTTATTTTATAAATGTATCTATAGTTTTTATACCCAGAATGTATTTTATATGTATATACTTATATAGCCTAAACAACTTATTTAAAAGCATTGTGTCATTGTTCAGAAATTAATTTCCTAGCGATTTAAAAACGGGGATTTAAAAAACAAATTTTTCTAATAAAATCAGATACTACCCTTTAAAAACTCGTAAATTGAACTAAAATGAATCACATAAAACATTATATGACTGCACTAAAATTGTTAATTATATTTTTTATATCCATATCCAATAAATTTTATTAGAACAATAAATAAATACATTAATAAACTTAACTGTTAGAGAGCTTAGTAATTTATTATAGTTATTTTTATATATGTTTCAGACCAGTTTGTAGGAAACATTTATTTAAACCCTGTCATTTAATTTGTAACAGATACGTAAATTAAAACTCTAGATTAACAATAGTTTTTTTTTTTTTATTATTTAAAACAATAATTTTAATCTGTGTCGTCGGAAAAAAATACGAAATTTTCAATATCTTTAAAACAGAGTGAGTCTTGAGCTCTGTTTGTTATTCAGAATAGTGTACATTATTTTACACTTTTTGTACAAAAAATACTTTTTTTATAAATATTTTTTTTAGGTTTTAAAATTGTATGTCAAAAAATTAAACAACATATTTAGAATTTTCTAATCAAAATGAGAATAAAAGGCAGGAAAACTTCATTATTAACATTATTAAAAAAAAAACTTTCAAAAATATATGCATTTTTATGCAGTAACAAATAAACCATAAAATATTAAGGCTATAAAATATTTTTTTTTAAAAAAACGTAAATTCAAGAAAAATACTATAAAATTGTAAATAAAAAATAGAGTTAATCTTAATTTTTTATAAATTATAGGGAGTAATGTAGGTGTGTGTCAACAATTTTTTTTTGTTCATAAATAGACAAATGCTTATTATAAAAAAAAATGGATACCCATTAAAAATATATATATATAATATATATATATATATATATATATATATATATATATATATATATATATATATATATATAAAAAAAAAAAAAAAAAAAAAAAAAAAAATATATATATAAGAAATCTTAGTTCCTTTTAAATCTAATTGTCACTTATGGAAAATATGTTTATTTAACAGAAAAATATCAAGTGTTGTACATCATTGCTATTGGGATTAAAAATGCTTTAAAAAAATTAAATAATCAACAGAGGGTCGTATTTAAACAAATAAAGTTGATAATGGTTTAGCGAAAATGAAACGTCGTAAGAAATATTTGACTTTGCCAATAGATGAAGCGCAAAAAGTTCCGATAAGAATGTATTTTTAGATTTTTTCTAACTTTTGAAATAAACTTGTAAAAAAATAAAAACGAAAATCGTAAATTTTAGTTTTCCCGCCATAATTCCGGAAGTACAAAATGTAACTTTAATTTTAAAACGGTACATTATCAAGCTCCCCAATACGCATATAAAAAAAATATATATATATATATATATATATATATATATATATATATATATATATATATATATATATATATATATATATATATATATATATATATATATATATATATATATATTCATAAAATTAATAATTACTTGGTCTCAAAGCTATAATTAAAGAACATACATATGTACAATTAATATTCTAAAAACAGCTAACTTATATTTCGACTTTGATTTACAAAAAATATAAACATAATACAAGCCTCTGATGTGTAACCTTAAGCTGCTTCAGTTTTCTCAATGCTTGTCCATAAATTACTAAAGGGATAAAACAATGATATAAGTACCTTTAACCACCGGTGATTTTAAATACGTTTTAATAATAAAATAAGTGTCTTTTCAAAATATTGAAAACGTAAGAAAACAAATATATTCTGTCATACTTTTTTTCTCCTTAAAAAATAATATGTATTAAGAAAGTTTAGCAAAAAATTAAAAAACCAAGGAAAAACCACTACCAAATAAGGAGGTACTCGGAATAGTCACAATAAAAATTTTTAAATTAAAAATTGCTTTAGTTTATCTCAAAAATTACAATCACAATTTAGGAAGTTCTAGCACGTTTTAGGATTGAATTCATTCTATTTTATTTTCAGATCTATCTTTCGGGTACATACTGAATAGTAGCAAAGAAATATTTCCTTTAAAGGTTGTTTTTAATAACCTACGCAATAACATATTTAAATTGAAAATAAAAAAAAAAACAAAACCCATGTTAGGTGTGCCCAGTTATAAACTGTAATTTTCCCCAAAATTTGGTAACTTAACCTTATCATTTTTTGGGTAAGAAACCACCAAGGGAAACACCTAAACTTAAAAGAATAAATTTTTAAAACATTTAACGAGTCTCTCATATTCTTTGGAAACACTAACCAAAACAAAAAAAATATTTCTTTGATTTTACAAATTAAACATTAATTTAGGTGCAGAAAATAAGATATACAGTGTGTCCTGTATAGCTTTCGGAAAAAATATTTATAATAAAGTCGGCCTCGAGAAAATGCTGGAAATTATTTTGAAGTTTCTAATTCTGCCGCTAGAGGGCGTAAAACTAGAAACAAATTTAAAAACACGGATTTTTTAAAAATATGCCATATTAATTTATGTCGTTGATAGTTTTTTTACAAACTATGTAAAATAAGGAAACTTTTTTCTTATAGGCGTTTTTCCGTAACCTGTCAAATATAGGGAGGGGGGAAGAGCGAATATATTTAAAAAAAAAATTGAATAACATTGTTTCAGCTAAACCGATTTTGATGAACTAGGTTTCATTTAAAAGAGTTTTTACCAGGGCTTAAGATAAAATATTGGTACAATAAATTTATTTTTTTGTTTTATACCCAGAGACTGATATGTGTCAAAGTTAAAAATTTTGTCATTTTTTTTATAAAAATTTAAATACAATGGTATTATTTTTATAAGCTCAATAAAAAAAAACATAAAAAAGTAAAGAAACTGGAGAAAACCGCATTTCGATATCTTAATTATTTCTCGAGTTATTGCCGAAAAGCTGCATTACTCGTATCCTTACCTATTTTAAGCTGTCAGATAAACAACGCGGCGTTTTAATCGAAAGCGCCGAGACGTCAAAAATTACAGAAAACAGAGACGTCAAAAAATGACAAATGTTATGAAAGGGCCATTGTCATTAAATTACTTAAAAAAACATAATATAATGTTATTTTGCTGCCATTATAAATAAAATAGCTTAAAAAAATTATCTTAATGTTAGTTAAATGTCAATGTTAATAAAACGGCTTGAAAAACGTTTTAATAATTTATTAAATTAATTCATATGTTCATCATGATTATGTTGTACAAATTTAACTTTTCTTTGTATTAACCAATTCCATACCTTCCATTTTTTTTAACAGTAATGCCGTTTTTTAAATTTATTTTGAAAACTTTAATATTACATGTCTTACATATACATTTTTCTAAGAAGAATGCATGTATTTTTAGTTTGTGACAAGTCTGGCATCTATATAGCTTTTACTCATATAGATTTCCAGATGTTATTTTTATAAATGAGTTCTAAAAAATAATGTCATAAATTACCAATATATATTATTTTAGTCCTTGTTTTGTAAGAGTACATGCATTAATTTACCAACAAACTATTTTGGTGTCTTTTAGTTTCTATACTACAAAGTTTTTTGAGTAAATAGATGTTATTTGCTTTTAGCAATTATAAAAAAAAACGGAAGGCAAAGTACATTATTTAATATTAATAATAATACTTATAATAATAATAATAAAAATTTTAAATATACAATTTTACTTTCTAAAGATTTAGAATCTAAAGATTTTTACAGTCGAAAGTTGTTCTGTGTAATTCTTTTTAAGCTATTTTTTCATTTTGGAAGTTTCTTGTGTGAAATTTGTCTTACTACAATTTTTCTTGCATGCAATTTTGTTTTAAACTGTTAGGCTGTTTTACAGTTTAAAATATTGCTTGTGTAAAATTTTCTTGCTGCAATTTTTGTTGCAAGAAATTTAAATCAAAATTTTTACAGAAATATATTGCAGCTATTTGTTTTATCTTATTTCAATATTTTGTAAGATTTTTAAGTGTACAATGAATGCACAAAACCATTTTTAAATTGTAAATAATAAATATGGTTTAACCAACGTTCGACGCTCATATAGATTAATTTATAGTGCCAAATATTTGAAGACAGATACGTTAAGCAAATTTTTGCTAGCTAACCATGTAACATATTTACTTGTGCACAGCATAACTAACAAGCAGCACAATTTCTCCCTGGCGGCGCTTTTGATATTTTTAAGTACAAAACACGATAGAAACGATTACAATTCAAATAAAGCAGACAGATCATATCTCAGCAAAACGTTGACTAAACTTGCGCAAGAAAAATGACCGTACTTTCCCGGTAATTCATTAAAGTTAGTTATGCTGTGATACCAGTATGATACCGGTATATTGTGGTTACCTTGGAAAAATTTGGTACTTAAAAATGACTACATTTACATTTACAGTTGAAATTTATTGCTGTAATTATTATTGGCAGTAAAAATTACGAATTTACCAAAAATTTTATTTTTTTGTAAACAACATATTTTCTTATTTTTAATATTCTTCGATATAAAATATTTTTTTGTTTACTCTTTATAAATATATTTTAACAAATCTTAACTCTCGAGAATTAGCGAAGCCTTTTTAGGATAATTCTCTACTGTCAAAATATTTAGCAACATTAAGCGAGCTGCTGCAAAAAAATAAAGTTTGCGGTATTGTTCTTTTTTGAAAAAAAAATGTAGTTTTTAAAAATTGACAGGTACGCGGGCGCAGATTAAAAAATTGCGGCAATAAAATATTAACAGCAAGAAAAAAATTACACAAGAAAACTTTAAATGGTAAAAAATACCTTAATTTAAACTTTTTAATTTTTTTTTACAATATTAAATTTTGTTTTGACAATAAGATCTACCAACATAGTGAAATTGGACTTAAGTTGTGAACAAGTATTTAATTGTTTTTTAAATCCAAAACTAAAAAAAAAAAATAAAAGCTGCTTTAAAAGAAGTCGTACCATTATATGTATCTATTCTAAGAGCTTTATTCTGATTCTTTTATTGAAAAATGCTAGGGAACAAAAGGAAAGTCGTAGTTACATTCTGATATTTTAGTTTTTATAATTTTCTAAGCTCGTTAAATACAAGCATATGTTCATCTTTGTACAAAACAATTAGGGCTTTATGAACACCTGCCATTGCCAGGTGAATACCTTTTTTAAAAATATAAATATTTTTTTATAAACAGGTAATATTTTAATAGTATAAATAAAACATCTACCCTTTAAGCAAATTTTTCTAGCTAACCATGTAACATATTTTTACTTGTGCACAGCATAACTAACATGCAGCACGATCTCTCCCAGACGGCGATTTGATTTTTTTAAGCACAAAACACGAAAAAAAGATTACAATTCAATTTATGCAGACAGATTATATCTTAGTAAAACGTTGGTTGAACTTCCGCAAGAAAAATGACCATGCTTTCCGTCAATTCATGAAAGGGTGCTAGTTTCTGTTAGTTATGCTGTGATACCGGTATGTTGTGGTTACCTAGAAAAAAATTGGTATTTGTTTGCATGTGCATAAAAGTTATCGCAGTTTTCAAAAACCGAAAAATTCGCGTCTTAAAAAAAAATTTGCAAGGAAACAAACTGAAAAAACCCCTATACCAATATAAATTATTTTTAGTTGTATGGGGTGTTCTAGAACACATTCTTCTGTCTGATCTAAATATTTTTAAAGCTAAATAAACCGATTATTCATTGCTTTCAAAATGCAGTACAGATGACAGCTGCTTATTAAACACTTAGATTTGTTATTTTTGAAGTTAATTACGTTTCATCATAAAGCTGTTAACATACTTCGAACAGTCTGAAAAGCTTTTTTTATTTTAAAAACACGGAACATCTTGTATTTAATTTTGATACGATAAGCAACCAAAAATAAATGCATTTTACTTTGGGGAAGAATTTTTTTGTTTTCTTAAAATTTTACATTCCGTAAGAACCTGAAATCATGTTTTTAAAAAAATATTATATAGATGTGATCAATTTTAGGATTCAAGCTAAAAAGGAAATGAGGAGTCCAAATTTGCCATAAAAATAGTTTGGGTTTTTCGACAGACATGAGTTACGTTAACGAGTTTTTAAGGGTCAAATATGAATAATAAACACAATAAGATCCCGATGGTGAAGACCTTAGTTTACAGATTATTTTTTAGCACCAACAGAAAAGCACCAGTGCTATCTTTTTAGAAGTATCGCATTAAACATAAAAAACCCCAAATCTGTACAAAAGTTAGCTTTTTCCTGATTTTTTCTTTTGAAGTGGAAAATTATGATTTAATTGAAATTTAATCGTTATAATGTCAATAGAGCTTTTGTAAAAAATCGAAGAGTAGACGACAAAACGGTTTATTGCAAGACCTTATCAGGGCATCTTTTGCAAAAAAAGTAGAAATAAATTAGAATGAAATTTGGTACAAATATAGTAGGAAGAATATCAATGATATCCATAACGCACGTAAAACAAATTTTTGGGAATCAAACTAAAATAAACATTTCAATAAATTTAGTATAAACGTTGACTAAGAGAAGTTTTCGATTCTGACAAAATTCATGTTTTTTAACTGTTTCTCAGATGACCTAGCTGTACACATTTGACTTGACAAGATGAGAACACAAATTTTTTCGTGAGGTATGGATGAAAAGTTGGTATTTTACTTTAATAATAAAATAGGACTAAACCTCAAAAGCTGAAAAGACGTGACATTGGCATTTACCTCGTAATCGCTAAGCCAAAACCAACACTTTGCAGGTTTAGGCATAATAATTGGTTACATCTTAAACCCCGCAGAGCTTTGAGAGTTTAATAGTAACAATACTTTTCAACCAATGTGAAGTTTTAAATTTTAAACCGGTACATATGCTTAATTGAAGTGTCTTTATGGAGTAAAATAACATTTCGCCCGCGTAGACTACACAATTTTGGCCCGTTTGTTTTTTTTCTCGTTCTCGCGAAATATTGCTCCTTCCTCCCCATCCCCATCCATCACACACTATATGAATGCTGTTGCATACAAACTTTCATGCCCCCCTTCATTCCACCCATTTACGGGGAAGTTTTCTAAAATCCTTTTTTAGCTGACGTCTCCTATTTTTCTGGGTAATCAGACGCCTAATTACCAACTCCTATATTTACAACTTTAAAAATGTCAATTTTTAATACAAACCTTTATCTCCATTTTAACTCTTCCTCCCCGCCCCCAAGGGATATAATTTAAAAAATATTAAAACAGATAATTTTTAATCGTAATCAATAGCCTACATACCAATTTTGACTTCCAAGTCCAGAAATGATAAAGTTCAATCTAAACTTTCACCCTCCATTCAAACCCTTTAAAGGGAAAGTTTTCTAAAATACTTTCTTAACTGACGTCTATTATGTTTCTGCGTAATCAGAAACATAATTACCAACTGCCATATTTACAACTTCAAAAATGACAATTTTTCTATATAAACTTCCACCCCCCTCCAAGGGGTGTTATTTCAAAAATGTTAAAACAGATAATTTTTAATCGTAATTAATAACCTACATTACAATTTTTATACTTTTGTATCCAGAAATGACGAAGTTCCACACAAACCTTTATGCCCCCCTTCCTAGCCTTTTAGGGGGAGGGAAGTTTCCTTAAATCCTTTCTTAGGTAGAGTATTCTTTTTTTCTGGGTAATCAGTCTACTTACCAACTCCCATATTTACAACTACAAAAATGACAAGTTTTCTGTACATATAACTGTCATTCCCGTTTTAACCTCCCCAACAGATGTAATCTAAAAAATATTAAAACAGATCATTTTTAATCATAATCAAAAGCCTAAATACCAATTTTCATACTTATAAGTCCAGAAATAATGAGGTTTAATACAAACTTTCACCCCCTTTAGGGAGTGAGTTTCCTAAAATTCTTTACTAGCCTATTTTCATCAGGGATAATGTAGGATTTTAATGGTAAAAGAATTTTTCAAATCGGTCCAGTAGTGTCGGAACCTATTTAGTTCAAACAAACAAATTTTTTCCTCTTTATCAGAGCTGTCGGTAATTGAAATAAAATAATTGAAAAATTGTATTCAATTACTTCTCAGTAATTGGATTACTTTAATTCAATTACTTTCCGAAAAAGGTAATTGTATTTGGATTATCAAATAACAGGATAATGTAATCGTAATTGGTAATTGATTTTCACGAATACCAAGTAATTCAATTACTTAGAAAGTGTTTCGATTACTTATAAAGTAATTTAATTACTTAGAAATTAATTAAATTACCTAATAAAAAATTGAATTACTCCTAAAAACTCAAACACCTTTCTTTATAAACAAACTGCCGGAATTTTGGCCAACCAGAAAGAGCATCTTAAAACACGACCGGCCTCTTTAAATTCGGCGACGCCGCCTTCGCGCCGATTTCGTATTTTTGATTGATGCTTACCGCCACCATGTTTATATTTTTTTTGTGAAAAAATCTGTTGATGTTTGAGGTAGGATAAAAAGAAATATTAGAGTCATTTAATGTTGAACTTGCCGAGAGCAGTTTTAATAGTGTGACGATATAGATATTAGTATAAATATTTTATTTGTTTAGTGTATCGTGTTTAATATATGTGGTAATTAAAATGGAGTAATTGCTAAAATATTTAATTACTCTTAGTTTTAATTGATAATTGAATCACTTTTAACAAACATACTAGTAATTGGTAACCGTAATTTACTACTACTTAGAAGAGTAATTGGTAATTGTAATATAATTACTTTTTAAAAGTAATTGCGACAGCTTGCTCTTTATAATATTTATTAGTACAGATAAACTGGTCATACATTTTTCGGAAATCTTCAATGAACTTTAAATCTAAAATAATACTAATAAAAAGTCAGTTTTTGGTTGGTTTAAAACAACTGATTAGCGTGACACAAAATGAAAATCTATTTTTACCAGTCAATTTCTTTATTATAATAGACCACTGAACTAACTTTCGCATTGTTGGCAGTAATATCAAAACATATTTTGACAGTCGATGATTTGTATCGCATAATTTGTCTTGAAAGCCGAAGGTGTGTATTCATTTTTTTATCGCTGCGCTGTCACGCAAGATTGTTGGCGCTAGCATACTCCTAATCGCTGTTTTTTTTGTTTTGTTTTTAATTTTTCTGTTTCTTTTATAGTCCAGTCACTGGGGAGGAAAATACGTCATTACCTCCGAATTCTTTATAACTGCATGAATTCTTCTGAAAACTTGAGATTAGGCTTATCTTACTCTCCACTTTAAAAGTCACACACGCTCTAGGTGCGCTTTTTGTTTTTAAGGGGTGGAAACTACCCTTTATTGAAAATATATATTTTATAGTTTTTAAGTTATTCAATAAAAATATATATTTTTTAATATTTACAAAAAATATAGTAAATCATGTTTTTTTCGAAACCTGGACATTTTAATGTGGCTAAACTTTTAGATCTTATAAATACAACTAAAATGAAGTGAATTGTAAAAAAATGTAATTAATTTCAATCCTAACAAACATGACGTTAGTTTTTTTTTAGAAAAATTTGAGAAATCCATCATTTTTATGCTCGTATCTCACATAAATCTTATGCGAAATACTTTTACTAGTGCTTATTTCAAAGGTCTTTTTAAGCTCTTTAAAAAGTTATCCATAAGTTTTTTTCCCATTTGCCGCTATTTCATGCGAAATGTTTGGGTTCTAGGATACAACGAAAAATTCCTTTTCTTTGACCAGCCATATCTCAGTTTACATTTTACTTAAAACAGACATAAAAAAAATCTCTTTGTTTTCTATAAGCTTTAGTTTTGTTTATTATACTTTTTTTCGTAAAACCCTTAGTTTTGAAGTTATTAATAAAAAACTATTTAAAAATCCAGTTTTTTTTTTCGAAAAATCCAACTTTTCAGCAGCGAATAACTCGAAAAGTATTGATCTAGCAAAAAAATGTATACTGCACTTTTTGCTTAAAATTTGTCCCTCCATCGAATTTCGAGGTTATTTTGAGTGAAAAAATTACCACCCTCCAGAAAGGGTGGCAACCACCCCAGGGGTGGCAGCGCATATCGGCACTATGTGACTTTTGTTCCTGAAGTATTTATTTATCAATGCACAAAATTTTAAATAAATTGATTTAGTTATAAATAATTTGGAGGCAAAACCCCCCAATGACTGGACTATTAGCCATTAAGATATTTTTAAGAGTTATTTTTATTCTAAAAAATGTTTTGCCAGTTTTATTGCATATATTTTTTAAAAACTCAGTTTAATACAGGCTTTTATAATATTTGAGTACCTACATTAAAATTAATAATGATTTTAACATGTGATCTGTTGTAATTGATTTTATTATAAATGTTTTTTTTTTGTAATTTTTGATATATTTATTCCAATAATAATTCACATACATAGATATAGTAATTTCGTAATTTTCCTAAATTTTTGTATGATTCTAAAAATACTTTAGTGAAACGTCAACATAATAACCCCATTCTTTTGTAATAAGATTTTCTTTGTTAAATCAACAACTTTCTTAATTATAAATATGTATATAATCTAGTATTTTGTAACTACAATAATTTATAATAATGTAGATAATCTTGATAATGTTTTTATGCGTTTTGAAAAGCTTTTAATGTGGATAGGATTATTATATTGATTTTAATACTGTTATATATTTACACTGATAAGTTTTACGTTTATTGTATCGGTTTATGTGTACATGATTTTATTGCACGTTCTTTTGCCAGCCTAATACATAATTCGTGTATGAATTTATTGACATTGTTTTATCATTTTGTTTTTGGTATCAAAAACATTAAGCTGTATTGGGGAGATTTGAATATTAAATGGAGACAAATACCAGAAAAATTAAAATGAATAAATATAATTTATTAAATATGATTATGGACAGTGACCAATGCAAAGGTTTTTTCTCCCCCTTAAACCCCTAAAACTTAAATTAGTAACTATATCTTAGTTCACTTTATTGGAATCTACAATATGTTATACTAAAAGCATTTAATAAGATATATAACTTAGATATGTATAAAAATTGACGTAGGTGGTTTACAATGTAATTAGCATCTTAATTTACAGTATAAAATTAAATATTTTACCCATATTTAATATTTCTGATATTAAGCCAATAAGTATCATCACCTATAATAAGCAAAAACATTGATTTTCCAAAACGTATCTTGCCTACGAGTATATAAAATCCTTGCCTATATTAAACAAAATTTTGTGCCTAAAATCGACTAAAAACAATTAAATATGTATGCGAAAAAATAAGCAACGTCTCGCTTCTCCCACTTTATTTTTTCATAAAATAAAAATGTGATTTTTAAATATCTTAACTTGATAAAACCTTAAAAGTGATATATAACTTAATATATTTGATTTTTTCCTTTAATCTTCTTTTTGCTTCTCTTTTACAACCCCTATAGGACCCGACGAAAAAAAAATTATAAAGTTAGCCTATTTGAAAGTAAAAAACAAAAGAATATTTAAATGTCACAAAAAAACAACACTAACCTATCTTACTCTTTCCCTAAAATTATAAAATGTTTAATAACAGAGAATTGGTACCCAAAGAATACAAAGAAAATATATCGGAAATGAAACATAATATTAAAAAATAATCAAAAATAGCTATTTAACGAACAAGGGTATAATTAAGGCTGGTGAATGATCAAGGCTATTCGAGCCTAGCCAGCGCCTTAAGGGTTAAGATCATTAATCGCTAATTAATGCCCGAGTTGGTGACAATATTTTTTGGCCGATCTTTTTTTTAATTAAATTTTGGAAATCGTAATTTTTGTAGAATTTTTTCTGGGATTATATATATATATATATAATATATATAAATATATATATATATATATATATATATATATATATATATATATATATATATATATATATATATATATATATTATATATACAGTGTGGTCCATTAACTATGCAACAAATGGGAAACGAAAATTGTATTCTTCATAAAAGTTGGTGCATGGTCTCAAACTGTATTAGCAGTTGTTACTTTTATTAAAAGTTGAAGGGTATACAGGGTAGGTCAAAAAAATTGAAAACTGCTTAAGAGTAAACTACCCTTATTTTAAAAAATATAACAAAATGTTATAAGGAAAAGTTGTTTAGAATTTAAAGTTATACCCAAACACCAAGTCATGGCCCTCTATTCAAATTTTTAGTCTTTTTTGGAAATTTTTGAATTTCCCCTGTATAATGCATGTTTATATTGTTTTAATTTTATATTTGTTTAAATAATCCAAAACTAACTTACTTTTAAACAACTGTTCTTAAATTAAAACATATTTGTAAAATTAAACTGAATTTATATTTTTTTGCCATTCGCCAACTTCAAGTTTGTTGCAAGGATATTTAATAGAACTTTAAAACTCCCTAAATATATTTTTAAGCAAGGCAAGTACTTTATTTTAATAATATGCCAATAGAAAGCTTTAAAAAAATGTATTACATTTCGATAAAAAAAAAATATGTCAAAATGCTTCAAGTTGAACTTATATTGAAGCAAAGCAAATAGCAGGGATCCATGAAAAAACAAATGACTGACAAGAAAATCTATCTCTAGTTTGACAGTTTTTAGCTTTTTTAAACTTATCCATAAGACGTTGTTTCATAGTAACTGTTTTCTTCTTTAACTGAAAAGGCAGAACTAGTTTTAATTTGTGGATATGGTTATAAAAATATGCGTGAAGCTGCAGATATTTTTAACGAACGGCATCCAGAAAAACAAATTCATTATTCAACTGTAAGTAGAATTCTAAACCATTTTAAGGCGACAGGATCATTGTCATGTAAGTACCATAAAGAACGAATAAAAACTATCTGTACAGAAGAAAACCAATTAAACGTACTTCAGACAGTTATTGATAATCCCAAAACGTCCACAAAACAGATTTCTGAATATACTGGTATTAAAAAACCCTCTGTAAAGCGAATCTTAAAAAAAAAACATATATTGCCCATACAAACCGAAATTTATTTGTACATTAAGTACAAAAAAGGTATTATAATTTAAGATACGATTTTTCAATATGGGTTCAAGGTCAAATAGAAGAAAAGGAGATTTTCATCGCCATATCCTATTCGGAGATGAGTGGACTTTTACCACAAATGGTGTACTATCGTCCCAACAAAAATCACTATTACCTAAAAACTAATGTTTGGTGTGGTGTCTTAAATGATAAACTAATAGGTCCCTTCTTTTTTCCAGAAATCCTATATGAGAATAGTTATCTAAATTTTTTGGAAAATGAACTGGACAATTTTTTAGATCAGATGCCGTTACAAGAACGGCAAAATTTGTGGTTTATACATAAGGGATGTCCTGCTTATTCTACCAGAGATGTTGCTCAATGGCTGAATAGAAAATTTGGCAATAAATGGTTAGGACGAAATACAGATCCACGGTGGCCTCCTCGTTCGCCAGACCTGACACCGGTGGATTTTTAAAGCAACAGGTTTATAAAGAGAGACCGTTTCATAATGTTTAAGATTTCATTGTAGAAATATTCCTGCTAGGGTGTTGGCATCTACATTAAGGGAATTTAACGCGAGAACAATAAGGTGCATTGAAAGGGATGGTAGTCATACAGAGACCTTACGATAGTTCTTGTTTTAAGCAGTTTTAATTTGTTTTCTTATTTTTTTTATTCATGCAATAGTCTTCGGACATTTTTTAAATTATTTTTCCATATTATTAAAAAGATTAAAATTAAAATAGTTGTGCTTTAATAAAAAAAAATCTTAGAACTCAGTTGTTTTTTTTTTCATAGCGATCTACTATTTTTTTGTTTTAGTATTAGCTCAACTTGTAACATTTTGATATGAAATTAATATAAAAATATTATACTTTCTTTGAAAGTTTTTTACACACATATTATTAAAAATAAAGTACTTGCCTTGCTTAAAAATATATTTAGGGAGTTTTAAAGTTCTATTAAATATCCTTGCAACAAACTTGAAGTTGGCGAATGGCAAAAAAAATATAAATTCAGTTTAATTTTACAAATATGTTTTAATTTAAGAACAGTTGTTTAAAAGTAAGTTAGTTTTGGGTTCTTTAAACAAATATAAAATTAGAACAATATAAACATGCATTATACAGGGGAAATTCAAAAATTTCCAAAAAAAAACTAAAAATTTGAATAGAGGGCCATGACTTGGTATTTGAGTATAACTTTAAATTCTAAACAACTTTTCCTTATAACATTTTGTTATATTTTTTAAAATAAGGGTACTTTACTCTTAAGCAGTTTTCAATTTTTTTGACCTACCCTGTAAACTTTTAATAAAAGTAACTACTGCTAATACAGTTTGAGACCATGCACCAACTTTTATGAAGAATAAAATTTTCTGACAAATTGCAAATAAACAATTTTACCATTTGTTGCATACTTAATGGACCACACCGTATATATTTTTTTATATATATATATATATATATATTATATATATATATATATATATATATATATATATATATATATATATATATATATATATATATATATATATATATATATATATATATATATTATATATATATATATATATATATATATATAATATATAAGTGTATGAAAAAAAATATTTATTTTTGATTTTATCGAAAAAGCTACTTTGATAAAAATTTCTTGCACTACTAAGAGTAAGATTGAAAAGAAACATTTAACATATTTTATAGGTTTTTCGAAAAACACTTAAAAATGTATCTAAGAGTAAAGTGCATTTATTTGAAAAGATGTGCAAATAAGTTACTAGAAAAAGTTGTTCAAAATTAAAAGGTAGTCCCTTATAAATTTTTGAAAAAATCTTCCTAAGTTTATTTATTGGTGATTAAATTTATTTTAATATCAATTTATAAACAATTTTTTTGCTGTTAAGTAAGCATTTAAAGCTGACGATACTGCGGCTAATGAATTATAAAAGCCAAGTATCAATAAAGCGTGTCACTATCAACGCCTACTAGTAAAAAAAATTTAAATTAGTTAATTGATAATGAAATTTTAATTGCAAATAAATAAAAGTGGGCCGATTTTTTTGAAAATTAGTACTAGAGTCTACCTTTTACGTTTGAACAACTTTTTCTAGTAACTTATTTCCATATCTTTGCAAATAAATGCACTTTACTCTTGTACCATTTTAAGTTTTTTCAATTTTCTGGACACCCCGTATAGAATATGTTAAATGTTTTTATCCCAATCTTACTCTAAGAAGTAGCAAATTTTTTTATCTAAGCACCTTTTTTCGATAAAATTAAAAATAAAGAAGTTTTTCTTACTCAACACCTTTTCCGTGGACACACCAGTACGTCCACGGAAAAGGTGTTGAATAGTAAAAAACTTCTTTATTTTTAATTTTATCAAAAAAAAACTACTCTTAAAAAAATTTGCTAGTTTTTAAAGTAAGATTGGGATAAAAACATTTAACAAATTTTATACGCGGTACTCAGAAAATTGAAAAAACTTTAAATGGTTCAAGAGTAAAGTGCATTTATTTGAGAAGATATGGAAATAAGTTACTAGGAAAAGTTGTTCAAAAGTAAAAGATAGTTTCTTATATCAATTTTCAAAAAAATTGGCCTACTTTTATTAACTTGTGATAAAAATTATTTTAATATTAATTAACTAATTTTAAATTAACAACTCATTATTGTACTAGTAGGCGTTGATAGTGACAAGCTTTATTGACACTTTGCTTTTATAATTCATTAGCCGCAGTAACGTCAGCTTTAAATGCTTACTTAACAGCAAAAAATTTGACAAAATTGATATTAAAAATTTTAATTGATATTAAAATAAATTTAATTACAAATAAATAAAAGTAGGCCGATTTTTTCAAAAATTGGTATAAGAGACTACCTTTTAATTTTGAACAACTTTTCCTAGTAACTTATTTCCATATCTTATCAAATAAATGCACTTTACTCTTGTACCATTTTAAGTTTTTTCAATTTTCTGAACACCCCGTATAAAATATGTTAAATGTTTCTATCCCAATCTTACTCTTAGAAGTAGCAAAATTTTTTATCAAGAGTAGCTTTTTTCGATAAAATCAAAAATAAAAAAGTTTTTTCTCTTCAACACCTTTTCCGTGGACATACTGTATATGTATATATATATATATATATATATATATATATATATATATATATATATATATATATATATATATATATATATATATATATATATATATATATATATATATATATATATATATATATATCGTGCATTGACCAGGACTATCTATGAATGATTTTGTATGCGTTAAAAATGCTTATAAAAATATAATCGCCGAAAATTGCTATTTAACAAACAAGTGTATTAATAAAGGCAAATAATGATCGAGGCACGCGCCTTAAGGGTTGAGATCATTAATCGCCAATTAATGCCAAGTTAGTTACAATAGTTTTTCGGTAATCGCTTTGTTATTAAATTGTAAGAATCATGGTATTTCTTGATTCTTTTTTGATGTATTTCAGTTTTAGGCCACCTTAGCAGGTGCTTAAATAGCTATTATTTGCGTGACAGGGTATAAATAGACTTATTTTTTTGTTTTGTGTAATTTTAATTGCCTATATTATAATCGTTGATAAATAGAAAATTATGCAATAATGATCGCCATTCATGACTGATTTTGTATACGTTAATAACGTTTATAACGTAAAAAATAAACTTCTGTATCCATCTTAAACATTAAATCTGGTCCTTTCTTTATAACTTTTTTACATTTATTTCCACATTAGCATATTCTTACCTCAAAGAAATAATAGAGCACAGTTTACAGAGCAGAATAAAAGTTTTTTTGGTAAATAAAATGTAACAGCAAACCACCAGTACCATCTTTTTAAAAAAGGGCATAGAACCTAAAAAACCAAAATCCGTTGAAAGTTAGCTTATATCTGTTTTTAAAAGAAAAACTGTAAAAATTGAGTGAAAAATCTTAATTTTATTTTAAATTTATCCCGATGCTGTCAATAGGACATTTGTAAAGAATCGAAAAACGAACAAAAATTTGAAGGTAGTAAACGGCCTATTAAACTTTATATTTTATTCTACAACTTTTATAATGTATATTTTCAATTTCCACATACATTTGACAAAAAGTATGAAAAACGGCTTCAAACATTACGGTGAACAAGCGATCTCGCTTTTGATCTAGAGTAGTGGTGGTTCAAAGCAAGCCTTAGAAGCGGTACATTTCCCCTAGCCTGCAGGATTCCCCACTACCCTGCCCCAAGAGTGAAATAGCGCGTAATGCACAAAATTTATATGGAAATTAAAGATAGACCAGGTGTAGAATAAAATATGGAGTTTATTATTCCGTTTACTACATTTGAATTGGACACAGTTAAGACCCGGAATCGTACAAAATATCACTGCCCCTTTAAACAACATGTTATAAATAATCAGTTTCCCAAAGATTAGTTTTCCAACTTTAAAAGGGTCCTGGTAATGAATTTTTCAAAAAATTGGCAATTTTAGCGGGTTTTTCGACTGTTTCCTGCAAAAAATGCACCAATAAGGATTAGCAAAAAAAATTGTTCCTTTTTGATTCGTTATGAAGTCTTATTAAAGGTATCGCGATTAAATTACAATTAAATTCAAATTTTTTACTCTAAAAAATGTCCATTTTTGACATTTTTTTTATATAAAACACAAATAAAAGCAGGGAATTTTTTGTACAGATTTTGGTTTTTAGGTTCTATGCACATTTAAAAAAAATGGTATTAATGTTTGCTGTCAAATTTTAAAACCAAAACTCTATAAACTGTGCCAGTATAAAAATGTATTTAAAGTCTACTAAACAAAGTACCATGTGTGTTGCGTGTCTACCTTTAATAGAAGTTGTTACAAATATAACTTTAACACTGAGATCCTAAAAATTATAACCAAAATATGACAAAATTATGTAAATGCTCAAAAGTTTGTTTTTAAAGATTTACAAAAACCTACTCCTGACTTGATTTAAAATACTTATATATTTCCACATTCCTTTATTTACATAAGAGCTTCATTCGTTTTTTTAATAAGGTGTTAGGGAGATCAAACAATGAAAGACACGAAAAAAAAAATACAGAAAATCTCAACTATAAAACTAATATCGAAAAATAGAAATCTAAAATGCAATTTTTGTACTTTTTTTTATTTAGTTTACAAGTTTTATTATAAAGGTCATCAAAGGCGCTTAAAATCGGCCGTTACGGAGATGACCGAGTTATAGTTCTCCCTGGAGATCTATTGATTAAGCTCATTTTATATACTCAGAAAAGGTTAATAGCTTTAATTTTTTTTCAGGACTTCAAACCAGTAGCGTATCCAAAGAATCAGTATGGAAAATTCTATACAGGAGATTCATACATCGTCCTCAATGTAAGTAAATAAATTAGGAAATGTATACATTGAGTAGTTCTTTAAAAATGATCGGCAGATCAAAACAGGTGTCAGATAAGTTCTGAATAAAAATATATCAAACAAAAAAAACCTAATGATATTCCTTCAGTAAAAATGTTCGAGATTGTTTCATCTCAAGTCGACCGCAAACTCGGTTTAATTTCTTAATACTAAGAGGAAAATAATTTTTATAAGGTGTTATGTATTAAAAAAGTGATCTCTTAAACTCAGTAAAATATTCTGATTAATAGTTTAGAAAATAATCTTAATAATTATCGTGAAAAACCGAAACTTAGAATCCACATTCTAAAAGCTTTTTTTTTAAACAAAAAAGGTGGCAATAAGAATATTAAATCTATTTTTTTAAATTACGTGGTAAAAATTTTATATATAATATTATATTTTCTTTCTAATTTAACTCAGAGTGTATTTTACTTCTGAGATTCGTATGGAAGACACCTTGTATAAGGAAAAATGTCAATTTTAAATATAAAATTATAATATTTTATAAGCCCACTGTCATTATTTCTGTAAAATTAGACATGATGTTACAAATAAAGTGTAAGAACTTAATTTATAATTTATTTATTGTTACAATTAAAAACTAAAAATAACTTTTAAGTTTATGGCACAGTATTGCATCTACCATATTTTAACTATAACATAAATATAATATACAAATATATTTAATGATATAGGTTTAAAGTGTGCATTCGTAAAATAGTGGATAAGTTGGTTAAAAATTTAAGGAATTGGTTGTGGGAAAAACGCGTTACCCGTTAAGTTTATTCTTTTTGCGCATTTTTTCACATAAAACTGATTATATATAATTATAATATATATATATATATATATATATTAATATATATATATATAATATATATATATATATATATATATATATATATATATATATATATATATATATATATATATATATATATATATATTATATATATATATATATATTAATATAATATATATTTATTTATTAACTAAAAATTTAAAACACGCATTTGAAATTTTTAAATGCAAATTTTAATGGTTCCGGAAACTTTAAAAACAACCGAATTAAATGCTCAATCCCCTGCTTGACAGTAGCAAAGATGAATTTTTTCTTAAAATTTTCTGGGCTTCTAAAAGCACGTCTCACGGTTCGATTTTAGTTGATTACTTAGTAAATAAAAATAACTGTGGGGACATATCAAAACTTGAACGATTAAAATGGAAACCTATATTCTCATAGTTATTTTTATTCGATTTTCGTTAATCCACTAAAGTTGCTTAAATAAAATCGAGCCGTAAGAATGCCTTAACGTACAATTTACTTTTCAATTATTTTCCCAAAAATTAATTCAGGAATATTAAATCTGAACCTATTCACATGGCTATTAAAAAAAAAAGGTAGCCTCGCCAGAAAAAAAATCTTTTTTACGAGATTATCATCACGATAAAATCTATTAAGCAATGTAACTACTTCCTTTTGACTACGCATGCTATCTCCAAATCCAATTATAATAAAAAGGCCAAAAACTTAAAGTAAATAAGGTTTGGAGTTATTACTAATTTGAAATATCCAAAATAAATAAAACTAGATTACGTTGTTTTGTAAATAAATGAATTAAAAAGAAAATTTTAAAAAAATGTTTGCAATACCAATTATTCTTTGTATTTTAAAATAATGTCATTTTTTTTTGTAGACCGTCATAAATAAGAGAGGTGAAAAATCATGGGATATACATTTCTGGCTTGGATCAGAAACCACTCAGGTAAGTTTCTTAATGATAGCTAGCTTTATAGTACATAATTAATGGTATTATTGTATTAGATCTTCGCGCTGCCTTTCGATATATCTTTAGTAGTTTTGCAGTAAAACAAAATTTTCTGTAATTTATATTTGTTTTAAATATAATTTATTTTAGTCCATTTTTTTTTAATCACGCCAAAGCCATTATAGCTAATTCTCCATTTCTTAGGGTCAAATGGTAAGTAAGCTTCCATTAAAATCTTGAATTTAGTGCGTTTAAATAACTTCTACAAATTTAAATATTGCTATAGTTTTAGTACTGAAACACTTTATCTTAATGTTGACATTCCCTCATATACCGCCTTGACTATGCGATCCCCATGTTTTTATTAATTGACCTGAAATCTTCAGCCTTCGTCCCTTCTGTCATAAGTACAAATGACGAAAACCCCAAGATTGTTGATCTAAACCCTACACAATGTAATAATACTAAGTAGTTGGAGCTATAATTAACAGATAGGATCCATTGTAATGTAAACACGCTTTAACAGAATGTGAAAATTGTGCATTAAAAAAGGACAGAACAAGAATATGTTAAATAATTATTTCTGCTTTATTTGCTTTATGACTTTATTGTAACAGTTTTTCACTTTATTTGATTCTTAAGGAGGTTTTTCTTAATTTTTAATTGTACCTATGGGTGCTTAAAATTTTATGAAATTCTTTAAGATACTGCTCCCTTTGATCGCTCATATAATGGCTTGGTCACTGTATCATACTCAATACATTTGGAGACAACTGAATGTACACCTCCACGCACTGTCTGGCACTATAACTCGGCCAACTTGGATAGTCTGAAAAATTTCTTTGCCACCTATCCTTGTGATCCTACCTGCTTTTCACTCAGGATCCCTCTGAAATTTGCAAACAACTTTTTGAAACAATTCAACTAGGCAATAAGACCTATAATCCTTATACCAAAAAAAAAAAAACTTTAAACCTCCAAATTACAAACCATGGTTTTCTAAATCCTGTGACAAAGCCAGACTTTTTAAAATCCAAGCCCACAAAAAGTTTTTTCAAAACCCTAGTTCCGAAAAACGACAGGCTAGCATTCAAGCAAGAAATCAATATCAAACTATTTTAGAAGCCAAAGAACGTTTTACCAGTCGGATAAAAGATAAAGTCCTGTCTTGCTAGAATGGCCGTAAATCCTTCTGGTTATTTGCCAAAAACATTAGTCAAAACTTTTGCATACATTCTTTTCCACACCTAATCTCTGAAGATGAAAATGGTTCTACCTCTAAAGAAAACGCTAAACAATTTGCTGCAATTTCCTCCCGTTAATCTTCCTCTTCCAACAGTTGTCCCTGTTCCTCATGTGTTCAACTGTGTTCCGAGTGTCAAAAGGGAGGACTAAGGGATTTTTAGGCTAAAATCGACAAACATAGACAATTTTATTCTTCAAACAATACCACACAATGACGGCGTGAAAATGGTAAAGATATTTGCAATTTAGCTTCGCAAAATCGTATAGACATTAATAAAATAGTACATTAAAAATTAAAAATTATTTCAGCTTAGATAAAAATGCCTGTTAAAATTTCGTACTGCAGTATTATAGAGTTACTGTCGGGAAAACAATTAATTTATTTAAAAGACTAGTTATGAAACTATTTAACTAATCTAACCACCAAACATCCGGTATTTGTGTTAAAATTAAACTGTTTCATTTAGCCTTATTTATGGTGATATTACAGAGGCATGACAAGGACACGCAGGGAAAATAACAAACGCGCCTTTTCATGCCGCTTTCCTATAAAACTGTATCATTTAATCAACAAGATAATGAGTGAAGCACAAATAGGTTCGGGAAAAATCAATTTAACGATTCTTACGATGCGAAAAAACAACGCTTTACGATGTGTAATAAAATTTATTTTGGGGTACATGTTTATCTACTAAACCATATTTATGACCGTAACTATCTGCCTACATGTTAAAAATTAACAAGTTTAATTTGTGTATCATTAGTTATACAAATAGAAGGAGTACAGATTAAATTCTATTATGTTGAAAAAATAAATTTAAGTATAGTCAATGATCGATAGAGAATATATACATTTTTGGTATAGTACTCTTTATAAAAGGTGTTTTTTTAACGATGATAGAACTTTAATCTATAAAAAAATATGAAAGTTAATATTTTGTGATTAAAAACATAATGCTACGTAAAAAAACAATTTATTACATTAAGGTTTAAAAATTATTTGCGGCATGTGGCCACCGCGGCCACCGTCCAAGTATATACCGCGGCTGTCTACAAGATAGCGTATTCTTTCAGTCCAATTTTGAATGACTTTTTTGAGCACTTCGGGTCGTATGTCATGAATAACACGAATAATGTTGGCTTCTAAGGCTTCTATCGTTGCTGGTTTATCAGCATACACTAATAACTTGACGTAGCCCCACAAAAAATAATCTAGGGGCGTCAGATCACAGGATCTGGGTGGATAGGTAACTGGTTCATTTTTCGAAATTAATTTGTCATCAAACCTTGTTTGCGACAAGGTGATAGTTTCGTTCGCCGTGTGACATGTAGCGCCATCCTGTTGCATCCACATCTCATCTGGATCAATATCATCCATATTTTGAAACAAATATTTATTAATCATGGTTCGGTAACGTTCTCCATTGACCATAACGTTATCTCCAGCTTCATTAAAAAAAATAAGGTCCGATTATTCCATTAGCATGTAAACCACACCAAACGGTCGCTTTTACGGAATGTAATGGAATCTGTTGAATTTCCTGTAGATTGGCATAACACCATATCCGGCAATTTTGTTTATTCACATATCCAGAAAGCCAAAAACGAGCCTTGTCGCTAAACAGAATCTTACGATAAAACAACGGGTCACCTTCCAACTGTCCTAACGCCCAGTTGGCGAAACGACGACGCAAGCCATGATCTTACGGCTTTAATTCTTGCACCAGTTGGATCTTATAGAGGTATAGATTAAGATCTTTCCGCAAATTTTTCCAGGTAGTCGACAAACAGAGACCAACTTGTTGCGACCGACGACGAATGGATAACTTTGGATTCTCGTCCACACTTTTACATACAGCGGCACTATTTCTTTCACTACCCACATTCCTTCGATGCAGTGGTATTTTCACATCGTCTAAAGAGTATGTGTTACGAAATCTATCCACAGTACAACGAATAAATAGCTAAGATGGACGATCATGTGGCCCATAAAATTCATGAAGTCTCCTATGCGTTTGGCGAACTGATGACTGATTTTCAAAGTAAATTTGAAGAATTTGGTAACGTTGGTCAAGCAGATTTACGCTTGATGATGATTTGCTAAAGTTTACTAAAAATAAATTTTATGGACAGCCTCAGATTGACAGTAAGGTCTTACAGTTGTTGCCATGTAAAGTTCTATCAAACCTAAAAAAACACCCTTTTTATATCAGCAGATATTACTATACGTTTGCTAGAAGGTGATAGACAATGTTATGGTTTCAATTACACTAAAATCTTGGGCTTCCATTATCTTTGTTTGTTATTTGATAAAGAACGTTATGGTTAGTGATGTATTTTCAACCATTTTCGTGTGATAGCTAAAAACTACTCTTAAAACTACGTCCTAATATGTTATTCATTGTTCATATATCACAGTTTGGCAACGGCAACCAGATATTCCAGATGTCAACACTAGGCTTGCTGAATAAATTCTGGTTGTTTAAAATTATTTCAGCTTCTTTCAATTTTTATTTCCTCCTGTGGGTTATGAATAATTCTTGCTTCAGACCAGTGTATGCGGTGTTCTCTCGGCAACCCCCGACCTCGACTTTTCACCTCGTTTCGTATGTTTGGTTGGTTCTTGTTTAAGTTGGAGTATTTTGTCTTGTTTTGATGTTTGTCGATCGTTTTCTTAATTAGACGAGACCAGACAACAATATTTCAAATAAAGACTAAATCCACCAAATTTTCTGTAAATGTGGTAAAGTATACATTGGGGAAACAAAAAGGCCCCTTAAAATTAGAGTTAAAAAGCACAAAAACATACGAAACGAGATGAAACGTTGAGGTCGGGGGTTGCAAAAATTATTTATAAAGAAACTCACTGGAAGGAACAAAAATTTAAAGAAGCTGCAATAATTTTAAACAACTAGAATGTATTTAGCAAGCCAAGACCTTGGTTTTTGGGCTGCACATTTGTTTATTGATTGACAGCTTTCTTCATCATGTGTAATTTGTAACAATTCTGTTTAAAAGCTTTTGTTATGTTATGATGTTCTTTTTCTCCGTGGTTGTCGCCAGTTAGTTTTATTGACGTGGAAAACAAGGTAGTGATGACTTTCTTTTTTGAGTCCTAGTGACGAGTACATCTAAGAATGATAGATGGGTGTTTTCTTTGCATTCCACTGATGAATGGAGTTTCTGTAAAGCCAATAAAGTCATTCTCAAGGACAAATTACTGTTTTTGTTTTTAGGCTAAAAATATAAATAGGGCTTCTCGTATCTGTTTCAGTGCCTCCTCAACATGTATGCTGAGAGACAAAGATTTTACGACAAAACTGGCGATTATATCATCCTTGTCGAGTTTTACAGTATTTAAATGTAAAGTGGACCGAGTGTTTGACATATTTACATATGAATCGCCTTTTCTGTTAAGGGGTTGTAGAATACTGGTTGATTATTGGTCTTACGATTAGAGGTATATCTGGTTTGCTGATTGATCTTTTTACTTAATGGTATACACACATTAAATCCTCCTTTGTCAGACATATTCATACTAGCGTAAGATGCTCCTAAGGTTGTTAACATCAAAGTTGAAGATGCTTCGGGAAACCATCCTGAATTTTGTAGGTTTAAACTTTCGTTGGAATTAAAAGACAAATATCCCTTTATAGTAGAAGTTAAACCAACATTTCTAGTGGAATCAATAGTTACTCCATTTAGTTCATATCGTATTTCCCTAAACAGAAATGACACCCCATTATTGATAAACTTAGGTTTAGTAGCTTTAGTACCGTCTTCTTTTGTTAACTTTCCTTCAATATATAAGAATACCTTACTTGCAAGTGGACACGAGGCTTAAAGGCAAACTCTATATCTTGCGACATCTACTAACTAAGTCGGGGACAATTGGTAATAGTTCTAATATTTCATTTTTAACTTGTACTATGGTAATTTTTTTATTATTATTAAGGGGTTTAAGAGCTTGTAGTTCAGTGAAGGTCAAGTTATTTTATGGAGTCGTGGATGTTCTTAGTACTTTATCACGTCTTACCTAATCCGTTTAGCAGCACGTTCCGTTACTGATGCTAGACATGTCTTAACGTTGGAGATTATTTTTCGGTTACTTAAGTTGCCTAATTCTAATTCTGAAGGCTGATACGATGATATATTATGAAATGTCTGCTTTTTGTTAATTTCAGCTTGATGTTTGTTTTGTGGTTCGTTTTTCTGCAAGCTGTAGAACTTGTTTAGAAGTTTTTTTTTGTTCCTGTTATTGAAAGACTTAGTTAATTTGCGAGATTTCAAAGCTTGTCACGGATGCACTCGAGTAAATACATCCACCTTAAACACAGAGGATGCAACCACACCTGTCATGTGTTGCAACCTTGCCTTTGATCAAGGAACTACAAACTACAAAAGAATTAGTTGAATCGCCTGGCACCAGTTAGATAGTCTTAAAAATGCCAAGTCCAAGTGCGATATTGGCGAGACGTCGCTTCGGTAGAATTTTACGAGAAATACAAATGACTAACGGATAAACTCGCGGATTGTAATCTTTTAGAGCTAAAATTGCTAATTAAAAGAGCTAATTTTATTTATTTATGTATATACTGCTTACATATTAAAATTTTTAAATTACTACTTTAAAAATATATTGTTTCAATAAAGAAAAGGCATGATTACGTTTGGTTCCTAATTTACTTGGACATTATCCAACATACCACTTTAACTGTTCTATTATAGCTTGATCAGTATTATTTTAAATACAAATAGACTCACATACCACAATACATATGTTTATTAGCAGAGTAAATTTGTGTAAAAGGCAGTGACGTAAGTTTCGACCGTAATACATTTTTTTCTAGTAGTCCCTTCCTAGTTTTTATAGATCTGCAGCTGGGAGCTGCCCATTTATACAGGGTGATTCAAAAAACATATGTCATCGCTTAATAAAAGATTTCTTGGCTAAAAATAGGACAAAAATGTTATATAAATATAGATCCAAAACAACCCCATTTTAAAAATACAGTATGTGAAAGAAAAAAAATAGATTTAAAAGTTTTCTTTTATTTTCAACTAGAGTTTTTTAATTTGAATAAAACTAGGCACAGATTGAACATTGACTGAAATACATCATCTGCTGATAAACTTTTCTAACTATAATGGATCAGTGGCATAGCTTCTGGCAATTTTATTTATTTATTTTTTAATATTATTTTGTCATAACTTTTTTGGAATTAATATTATTAATAATTTGGTACATGGTTCTTATTATCTACTTAGTTTTAGATAAAAAGTTGCTTTTAAATTACCTTGGTAAACTTAACCTCTTTCGAGATATTCTAATTTTAAACTCGCGTGGTACGAAAAGGGTAATATTTAAAATTAATAACAATACTAATGTTAACAAAAATTCCATGCATTGGGGGATTAAATGCAAGACTTTAAGCAATGGGGGAATGATTTTGGACATTTTTTGGAAAAATTACAATTGTCTTTAATTTTAAATATTACACTTTCTGTGCCGCTCAACTTTAAAATTAGAATATCTCGGAAGTCATAAGTATATTAAGTTAATCAAAAGCACCTTTTTATGTAAAAAAAGCAGACATAAGAATTATGTATCCATTTATCAATAACATTATTACCCAAAAAGTTATCATGAAATAATAGTAAAAAAATAAATAAATTGCCCAAAGTGACTCCACTAATCCATAATGGTAAAAACATTTTATTATCAAGAGGTATATTTGAGTCAATGCATGTTCTAACTGTGCTGTTCCCAACTCTAAAAATTTTTCTTCCACATCCTGTATATTAAAAATGGATCCGTTTTGAACCCATGACTATATAACATTTTTGTCTTATTTTTGGCTACGGAATCTTCCATTATGCAATGACATATGTTTTTTGAGTCACCCTGTAGAGTTATAATTTAGTTACGAATAGTTAGTTACCCTCTGCTTTAAATTTTAAACTATTCAATAAGATCTTTTAATAAATTTAGCTGTTCCATTAGTATCAGTATTCCATATTATATATATATATATATATATATATTATATATAATATATATATATATATATATATATATATATATATATATATATATATATATATATATATATATATATATATATATATAATTCAAAAGAAACATTTTGGTAATTGTCGAAAGTTGCATCTACTCCGATTTTGGCCAAATTTGGTATACGGGTTTTTTTGGGGCGCTGATCACGAATCTGAAAACATTTTTTTCGGCAACGTTTCCTTTTCGAGATATTCATCATCAAAGTTGAAAATCAAACTAACCTTATTTTCACTATTCCTCCTTCTTTTTGAACAGAATTTTTGATTTATACACTAAAATTGGATATTTTATAAACACCTTTTAAAAACTTGATTTTATGTTAATTTTACACCTTTTTTTTATATTTTATTGCAAACCCCGCTTACGCCGCAACCATATATACACTAGGGATTTTATCAAAAAAGAAAATATATTAAAAAAAAAAACTTTTTTATAATGTGTTTATGAGTGTGTGCCAATTTAGTGTAAAAATGATAAATTATGTGCAAAAAGAAGGAGCATAGTGAAAATAGGGTTAGTTCGATTTACAACTTTGATGATGAATATCTTGAAAACGAAACGTTGCCCAAAAAAAACTCCGTAGACCAAATTTGGTCAAAATCGAAGTGGAGGCAACTTTGGAGATAATTACTAATATTTTCATTAGGAAACTGCATCGTAAAGATATTGTTTTCGTAAACCCCATCTTTTTAAATATTTTGTTTGGTCAAAATGAGCCATAACTTCAATTTCTTAAAATATTTCTAGTCGACAATCGACATAAATATGATTTCTAAAATTTGTGTTATGCTTATGTAACCAACCTAAAACAATTATTGCTTAACCTTTATTTATATTTATTTATATTTCTACAGGATGAAGCCGGGGCAGCCGCTATCTTATCAGTACAGTTGGACGAACAGTTGGGTGGCGATCCCGTTCAGCATCGTGAAAAACAAGAACACGAATCTCAGTTATTCTTATCCTACTTTAAATCTGGTGTGCGTTATCAACCCGGTGGCGTAGCTTCAGGTTTTCGTCATGTTGACCCACAGGCATTCGAAACTAGGTTGTTCCAAGTTAAGGGTTCAAGAAACATTAGGGTGAAACAGGTAAGGTCAAGGACGTATAAGATAACAGGTGCCTTCATTTACATTAAAACTAACCACAACAATATAAACTACTTGGTAAAACTGTTTTCCCAACACGAGTTTGATACTGCCAACAACGCATAACCTTTTGAGAGACCGAGCATCATTTAGTCGCGGATGTACCGGTTGTCCAAATAAGAAAGGACCTCGGCTGTATCTCAGAAAATGTTTATCGCACAGCGTTGGGGGAAAAATATTTTTTGTAAAAGTGGTGAAGGGAAATAGCTGGAAATTAATATATTAGGTGATGTTTCTGTGAAATTTGCTATATTACCCTAACAAAAAAATACCTGATCTTCGAGCATAATTTGAACCTTTTTGTTCGACGATTTTTGCTGTATATCTAATAATTAAGTGGTGGAGGGTATTTAAAGGTTTCCGTAAAAAACACTCTGTATCTTTAAAATAGCTAAGCCGATTTTAATAAGCTTAGGCTAGTTGACAAGAGCTTTTCTTGGGCTATAAATGTTATAATATTTGAAGTTTTGTTAGTTTCACATGTCGCCGCTAGAGGGCTTTTTTCGATATTCCGACAGAAATGGTTAATTTTCTCAAAAAAATTAAATGCTTAGTATATTTTTTTCATGAAAAAGAAGCTAAATAATGCCTAAACAAGCTTACGAAAACCGTATCTCGATATCTTGTTCCTTACCTAAAATTTAGGCCAAAGAAAATTTTATAACTCAATATCTCAAAAACTATAAAACCTACGAGAAATTTTATAGGACATTAATTATGTATTTTTACCTTTAATTTAGGTAATATAATCCTTTCGTCTAAATGTAATACTTTACGAGTTATAAAAAAATCGAATTCCAGGGGTATACCTGAAAAAATCCTGAAAATTCGATTTATTGATTATAACTCGTAAAGTATTTTAAGGCGAAAAGATTAAATAACCTAAATTAAAGGTTTCGTAAAAATACATAATTTATGTCACATAAAATTTCTTGTAGCTTTTATAGTTTTTGAGATATTGACGTATAAAATTTTCTTTGGCCTAAATTTTAAGTAAGAACAAGATATCGAGATATGATTTTCACGAGCTTTTTAAGCATAATTAGCTACTTTTTTGATGAAAAAAAAAATCAACAATGCATTTAATTTTTTGAGAAAATTACCATTTCTGTCGGAATGTTGAAAAAAGCGGCGACATGTGAAACTAACAAAACTTTAAATATTATCAAATTTATAGCCTAAGAATAGCTCTTTTCAACTATCTTAAACTTGTTAAAATCAGCCTAGCCGTTTTGAAGATACAGAGTGTTTTTTACGAAAACCTTTAAATACCCTCCACCACTTAATTTTTAGAGATACAGCAAAAATTGTCAAACAAAAAAGGTTTAAATTATGCTCGACTTTAAAGATCAGGTATTTTTTTGTTAGGTTAATATAGCAAAGTTCACAGAAACATCACTTTTTTAGATTCAAGATTGCAGTTACGCCCCCTAACGACCATTTCAAAAACTTGAAAATAATTTTAGATATTTCTCTTCACCACTTATACTAAAAATATTTTTCCTCGACGCTGCGCAGTAAACATTTTCTGTCAGCCGGCGTCCTTTCTTATTTGGACACCCGGTACAGGGTTTCTCCTTATACCTTTTGCATGCTTTTAAAGGTATTATTTTAAGGAGTACAAAAAAGTGGTTTATTCAAAAGGATTAGGACTGTTTATGAAAATTTTAGATATGGTATTTAGACAAACAATTGACAATCGGAAAATAGAAAAATCGTTTTTTTTTTTTGAACACCCTATATTTTATTGAAAACATAAAATTTCGCAGTTTTCTCTTTAAAAATACGAGGTATAACATGTCGATGTTTGGATAAGCAGTTTTGTAACAATTCGTCTTTAAATTTTCATTTTATATGCAATGCAGCAACTCTCCTTAGTTCTAGTAAGCCGTGAAAGCCAAACAGAACTTCTACTTTGGATCCCGCTTGGGCAAAAATGATGACAGATAACAAAAAAATGAATTAATATAATATAACCGCAAACAAGTGCATACACGTCATTTTAGTAAAAGTATGCAATATTCTTTCTTTAAGTACAAAATACGTCAATATACCAAATACAGTTTTGCATTATTACTTTTTGAATTTTAATTTCGTAGGCGTTTACTGCACTTAATCGAGCCGTAAAAATTACCAAATTTAGATCAGATGTTTAAAATTATTCCATTATTATCTATTTTTTACTAATGTTTTGTCAAGGGAGTTTTTATAAAAAAAGAACTTTTAAAAAATAATATTTTAAACAAATAATTTAAGAATGATATCGGGTTGAACACTTTTTCGCACTTTTATAACGAGCTTTAAAGTTCTAGTACGTACCTAGTTTTCTAGAATAGCTATTATATTCCGTTACATATAATTTTTTACCAAAAAAAAAACATAAATTTAGCTTGTTAATATTTTTTAAAAACCTTTCTTAATTTTTATTATTTGCCTTTTTTAAACTTGAAATTCTAATTTTAAAATACAAACCGATTTTACGAAACAAAGAATTATGGGGATAAGTTTGACAACATGGATTCGTCTGCGACAGCGCGTATTACAAATCGTAAATTGCTCAGATATCAAAATAATATACCGCTCACGGTCAGATGGCTGTGGATGCTTGGCCTAAGTTATAGCACATGTACCCTGTGGTTAACCCTATTTCTATATTTATCTCTTTTGCCCTTAAATCCTAATAGCCGAGCTGCAGTGCCTTTAGTGGATAGAAAGACCTGAGAATAGAACACTGGGTCTGTGTGTTCTAGGAGTATTTAGTAAAAACTACAGATTAAAAAAAAAGAAACAGATAATGACCATTTTCTTCTTTGCCAAATCAAGCAAATATTTAAACCTATTAACACTTTCTAAAAATTCTATTAACTTAAGTATTTTTGAACTTTAGAAAGAAGTTTTAGATCCGTGCCGGGTGGTACGTCGCCGAGCGGAACATAGGAAATTCCATGTAAGATAACTTTTTAAAGAGACCAATCTGACAAACCCTCGTGCCAAGTTTGAAAAAATTTGAATAAGCAAATCTTGAATTATTTAATGAAATGTAATTGCAAAATTACCAATTTCGGTCAGGTAAAACCAAACAGACACCAGCCACCAGCAAACAATTTGTTATAAGGCTTTGTCAAATCTTACAGCCAAATACAAGGAATGTTTTTTTTTAGTTTCATCAATCTCACAACCATTACATTCAAAGTAAAAGACACGTTAACATTATTTTTTTTATCAAACCTTTTATTTAATGTAACAATTAAGTTTAACTAATAACAATTATTACTATCGATCATTAAAAAATAATTTTATCATACTAGAATTTAAATAAACCAATAGCAGTATCTGAAATATTTTCATTTATTTTTCCATCAAGCCTATCTGGTCCATTTCAACGATTAAACGTATTGTCAGTAAATTCGAGTCCAAAGCAATCGCAATAAATAATTGTAAATGTTTAACTCAGAAGATCGAAAATAGATCCGAAAAAAGGGAGAACTCAACTCTTAATATTTTACTAGCTGTGGAAAAATAAAATAAAATACAATAACAATAGAGAATTACATAAAAACATTAATTAATCAAATGTTCAAACAACCCCCCATTAACAGCTAAACAATATCCCAACCATAAAATTCATTTCTAACGTTGCTAAGTTGATATTGCGAAATTTTATTACATTCCAACGAAATAGCGTTTTGTAGCTGGTTTAGACTCTCAAATTTTACACTTTTATAAATGACACTTTTTAAGTGACCCCACAAAAAGAAGTCATTCGGTGAAAGATCAGGTGACCTGGCTGGCCAAAGTATCCGGTACCATGGACCAATAATATTGCCGTTAAAATAATTTTCCAGGTACTCTCTAACCATACGGGCATTATGGGCGGGGCAACCATCCATTTGGTACCAGATCATTTGATCTTCCCAAACAACTTCTTCCAGGGTGGGTCCAATTTGATTTTGAAATAAGTTCAAATAGGTTTCTATGTCAGGTTATAGACCATAAAAAAGGTCCAATGATATGGTGTCCAATAATTCCCATGCATACATTTGTTTTTTGGGATATTGTGTTCGAGTATGAACAGATGTTTTTTTTTGGCTCCAATACCGGCAATTCGGAACATTTGGTTCATTGTTGAGGGTGAATGTACATTCATCGGTAAAATAAATATTTCTTTAAAAAATTCCTATCGTCATTTGCTCTTTCCATCATTTCAAAACAAAATGCCATTCTTCCCACTTTATCTCCTTCCTGCAGCTCTTGACGTTTTCGAATTTATACGAATAATATTTGTGTTTTTTTAAATGCATAATACCGTTGTATGATGTTTATTTAACTCTGGCCCAAGAACCCTTGTACTAACCATTTTGTTTTCCTCCACACTCAGTAGAATACTAAGATCTCTGTTCTCTCTTTTTTCGGCTATTTTCGATATCCTGAGATGAACATTTACAATTATTTATTACGGTACTTTTGGACTCGAACTTACTGACAATACGTTTAATAGTTGAAATGGACGGAATGAGACTTCTGAAATAAACTGGGAACTCATTTCAGATACTGCCTAAAACTGTTTGCCATAATTATGGATACTTTTTGTCGATTGAATAACTCATATTTTTTCAAATACCCACTGTCATGATTTATTGACACTTTTCCTTATGTCAGGGACAATATTATTTTCTGGTGTCTGTTTGGTTTTACCTAAACGAAATTTGGTAATTACATTTAATTGAATAATTCAAGATTCCTTATTAAAATTTTGAAACTTGGCACGAGGCTTGTCAATTGGTTTCTTAAAAAAATTATCTTACATTTTTCTGTAAAATACAAGTTTATAATAATTGTTCTTAAAATTTACTCGGATTTTCTATGTCCGTCGACGCACACCAGTACACAAACACTGTTTTAAAAGTCATAAAATATATCTGATAACTTAAATATCTTTGAGGATATATCTACTGTATGCACTATGTACTATACATGAACAGGCAAATTATCGAGGGTGTTTATATTGTAGGTTGATCCTAACCTTGCTTCTATGAACAAAGGCGATTGCTTTATCTTAGATGTTGGAAGAAATATCTACGTTTATGTAGGTTCCAAAGCTAGAAGAGTAGAAAAACTAAAAGCAACCGCAGCAGCCAATCAAATAAGAGATCAAGATCATGCTGGAAAATCGAAAGTAACCATTGTTGGTAAGAAAAAAAATTACTGTTTTTTTCTTAAGTTTTTCTGAAAAAAGGCATCTTATCATTAAACACCACCTTACATATATATTTTTTGTAGATGAATTCAGTCCCCAATCAGACTTTGATACGTTCTTTGAAGCACTGGGAGGTGGATCTCGTGACACAGTACCAGATGAAGCAGTAGGAGGGGATGACGCTCAGTTTGAAACTGTTGAAGAACGCTCCGCCGCATTATACCGTATCTCTGATGCATCAGGTAACCTATACACAGACACCAAATTAGGACAGTTTTTATTTGTTAACATTTTTAAAGATTTGTTTTTATTATATTATATATTATATATATATATATATATATATATATATATATATATATATATATATATATATATATATATATATATATATATATATATATATATATATATATATATATTAATTAAAGGTAAATGTTGATAATTTTTCAGGATCTCTTCGTGTGGAACCAGTTGGTCGTCGCCCATTGGAGCCGTCATTATTAGATGAAAATGATGTATTTATATTGGACAGTGGTAATGCTGATGTATTTGTGTGGATAGGGCGTCGTGCTTCTGCGCAAGAAAAACGGGAAGCGATGAAGAAAGCTGATGCCTACCTTGCTGAAAACAAGCGGCCATCGTGGACTCATGTTCAACGCGTTTCACAGGTAAGATTAAAAAAAATATATTTATGTTAAATTTTTCATGACAGGCTAATCTATGTTGTAAGGAACTGTTATACAACCAATAGAACATTATTTCGATATGTACTTGATTTTCTATATTAATAATGACTAAACATTAAACATTAAAAAGACTTACAAGTTTATATCCTACCATGTCTACTAACCTTTGTTGGTATTAACATGAGACATTACGACGTCGTAACAAAACTAAATAGACAAAAGAAAACTTACTTTAAACACGATCATCGAACATAAGCTTACGATATTCTACCTATAGTATGATCCATAGATTAAGAAACATACCCCTTAGTGAAAATGAATTTCAAAAAGAATCTAACCTATTAAAAAAAATAGGTATTAACAACGGCTACAAAAGTTTGTTAATAAATTATATTTTATAGCAGCTTATACAGCTCTGCTTGAAATATACCCTTTAAGTAATAAAAATGATATAATCTTTTTCTTATATCAGTTAACTCACAGAAAAAGCCACTCCAGTTTTAACAAAAAGAAACAAAAATAGCATAAAAAACTAAGAAGAATTTAGAAAAACACTTAAAAACAACAAAGATAAAATAAATCAAGGAAAAAAAAGGTATACTAATTAAACTGTTAAACGTGTTCCAAAGTGTATACAAGGTTGTCCAAAGTAAGTGTCTAAATTTGTTATTAGTTAAAATACAAAACTGTTTTAATTAGCAAACTAGTACCGTTGAGAACGAAGAATTTGATAGTAAAATAACAATTTTTAAAATGAAACTCTGTATATTGTATAACCATTAAAAAGGTCTTTTAAAGAACTCAATTGATATTTCTACCTTTGATAGTTTCGGAAATATGGGCATCTACGTAAGTTTGGTAATAAGATAGCATTTTTTTAAATAAAATGCCATACATTGTGTTACCATTAAAAAGATTTTTACAAAAATACTACTTACTGGTGTAAGTCCAATAAAAATTAAAAATTATTTTCCAGATTTGGATGTCGGAATTTCCGAAACTATCGATTAAAGATAGACATATCAAATGTGGTATTTTTATAAGAATAAAAAACATTTTCTTATACTTACCATCATTAGGCAGACACTTTAACTGACAATTACAATATTACAAAATCCTACATTTGGCTAATAAAGGTAAAAAACACACTCTATATTCTAAACCAGGGGTCTCCAAACTACGGCCGGAGAGCTAGCATACTTGAAAACTCCTTTTAGAGAACAAATAATTTTTATAGCAAATTAAACTTAGTTTACTGAAGTATTCTAATTTTATGTTGATTAATTATTAATATGACATCTACATTGATATGGCCATGGGCTAACTCCGCTAACTCATAACATTCTTGTAGGCTTATTGTTATTGTTTTTGTGATAAGTTGGATAAAGAAACACAGAATTGTAATGAGTAAAGACATGTATAATATGCAGAAAATTTAACTTCAGTATATAATAACTAACAAATTATTGAAATGAATCCAACTAACATTTTATACATTTTAAATAATCACATAACTTATAACAAACATAATGACATATGAAATACTAATGAGATTTATGTAATTAAGATTTTCCACTGACAATAGTTTGTAGTTGTGGACTAATTTTACTTGTACCAATTATTAAGAGATTTAAGATGCTCATCAGTTAATTTCGATCTGTAAACATTTTTTGTGTACTTCATTTTGGAGAAGGTTTTCTCACACAAATAAGTAGTACCAAAAACAGAAAACAGACCACGAGCAAATTTATGCAAATTATCAAATTGTGTCAGTGGAAGACTCTTATAAAATTCCAACAAAGATGAGTTTTGATATTTGTTCTTAATTATATCACTGCATTGTAGATCAATCATTTCCATTTGAAGTTCCGGGGCTAGGGTTTCAATGTCAGTATCAAAAGGATTCTGAAAAATCTTAATTTGATTCGCAATGGCATCAAAGTCCGAGAAACGAGTATCAAAATTTATCTTCAAAGCACTCCAAGTTTCGATTGCAAAATCGATAGGAAACTCAGTCTCAGTAGTGTGGCTGAATATTTCACATGTTTTAAAATGTGAAAAACATTTACTTCGTAGTTGTGATTGAAACAGTCTCAATTTCTTCCGGAATGATTTGATATTAGTGTATAAATCAGGAAGATGCTGGTTTTCTCCTTGCAATCCCAAATTCAGTTCGTTCACATGTTTTGTCAAATCAACATAGAATGCTAACTTCCACAGCCATGCGTTGTTTTGTAATTCAGTAAGAGGGCGATGCTTTTCATTCAAAAAAAATTCGATCACTGCTCGAAGTTCAAAAAAGCGCTGAAGGACTTTGCCACAACTAAGCCAGCGTACGGCAGTATGATAAGGTAAGTCAGTTTCTCCAATCTCTTCAATAAATTGTCGGAATTGTCGGTGATTCAGCCCAAAAGATCTGATAAAATTAACAGTTGATATGACTGGTTTCAGAACGTCACACATATCCAAACATTTTCCGCACAAAGACTGTTGATGAATGATACAATGTAAGACTAATGGTTTTGAACCACCGTCATTTTCTACAGCCTTTGGCACAAGAGCGACCACTCCTTTATCTTTCCCACTCATGTTTTTGCCTCCATCAGTTGTAATACATTTCAAGTTTTTCCATCGAAGGTTCTTTTGATTAATGGCCATTTCAACTCTTTAAAAATATCTGTACCAGTAGTTGTGCCATGAATACTATACATATCAAGAAGTTCTTCGTGCACTTCATAGCTTTTATCTACTCCTCGAATATAAATCAACACCTGAGCAGTATCTGACACATCCGTTGACTCATCCAAGGCCAAAGAAAACCACTCAAAATGTCCATTTTTGTCGAACAGTTGAGAGGATATATTTTCAGCGATGTTTTCTACCCTTCGAGCCACAGTGTTTGCTGACATACTGACAGTTTTTAATAAATTTACCTTTTCAGGGCACATTTCTTCGGCTACTGCAATTATGCATTATTTGATCATTTCTCCATCGGTGAATGGTTTTCCACGTTTTGCAATTTCAAGAGCCACACGAAAGCTGGCACGAGTTGCAGCCTCTTGTTCAGTTTTGAGTTTTGTAAATGAAGATTGCTGCGATTTCAATCCGCGCTGCATAGCTTCGAATTTTTCTGTCCGCAGACTTCCTGTATATTTTGAGTAATTTTGAAAATGTTTTGTTTCATAATGACGTTTAATGTTATATTCTTTGAGAACGGCTATGCTTTCATTGCAAATCAAACATAGCGCCTTGTTACTGGACTCAATTACGAAATACTGAATGTTCCACTGATCTTTGAATTTTCTGCATTCACTATCAATTTTTCGCTTCTTTTCCATACTACTAATTCACACACACCAAAGCAACAATTCAAATCAAAATACTGTTATAAAGATGTCTTAAACTTAAACACGCACAAACACGTTTTAAGGAGGTATGCAATATTTTATTTAACAACAGTGTCATAGGAACTGACTTGTGGTTGCGCCACTAGCCTTCTTATATATTCCAATTACTGCCATCTAGAAGTGAGTGGAAGACACCAGAACTTTCTCGAACCAACGAGATTATTCTGTACGTGCTATTAGCGCCATCTGTTAGCGATAGAAGGTACTACCTATTTCCGCTTGTGTCCACCAGATGTCGTGTCACGTTACTCCTCATGGCTCGTACTCTACGACTAATCTAGAAATTACAGATGACAGGAAAATTAATAATATGCAGTGTTGCCGTTTTGCGGACTTTAGTCCGATTTGCAGCCTTTTTTAAACGTTGTGTACTTTTTCGGACTTTTTTTTTTCATCAGTGGACTATTTCACTTCTTACCACCGGCAACAATAATAGGGTTTTGGCCCTCGGAACTTACTGAAGTAATCAATATGGCCCTAAGGCTGGAAAGTTTGGAGACCCCTGTTCTAAACGATTAACTTAAGATTAATAAATCGTCATTATTTTACTTGTAAATTGTAAAAAACAGAGGTTATATATAAAATAAAAATCCCAAACATGATTTGACTATTGTTAGGTACCACCTAGGAAAATACAAACTTTCTTAATGTACATTTCTTAATATTACTTTAAATTACTAATCTGAAGAAGCCACAGTGCTGTAGACATAAGTAGAATTTTTAAAAACAAAAATTATTTTATTAATATCTGTGATTATAGAGTTCCATCAAGTAACGATCAAATCAATTAAATACAAATTTCAGATTTTACTGCAGTTAATACAACAACGCCTACCTCATGTTTCAGTTTATACACAAACCATTTCAATACTTCACTTTGCTTTCCACAACAATATTCTAACTTCTTTAACCAAAACCTTATTTGAATTAATTATTATTTTAATTATTTAGCTTTAAAGACATTACTAGAATGCAAATTTAAATAAGATTTCTTGTAGGATGCCGAACCTGCCGCTTTTACCCAGTACTTCCGTACATGGCAAGGCTACGGGGAATCCCGTAGACGCCTTGTAAGAGCAGCCCATGACATACGCCTGGTCCACGCAGTTTTACGTCCTGGAACTACCAACTTCCACTTGGAACATATCCATGACTTTGAACAGGATGATTTAAATACTGATGACATTATGTTATTGGATGTTCCTGAGACCAATACTATCTACCTATGGGTTGGTAATGGAGCGGATGCTGAGGAAAAAGAACGCAGTGGTGAACTGGCAGAGGTAAGTTAAAGAATTCTTCATATTAAAGGTTTAGTTCTTAAGTAGATAATATTGTGATTTAATCATAAGGGTTTTTAGGAAAAAGAAACTTTTTTAATAACGTAGGTTCTAAAATATAGGATTAAAAATACTACTTTTACAAAGATTTTCGACACTTCGTTAAATTTTGTTTTACCTACGACTTAGGAATCAATTTAAGGCAATATTTTTTAATTAATTTTATGCTTGTATAGCAGACAATAGCTTACAAATGATAAGTCGTTCAGCCAAATTGGATTATCAAGAACAAAATTAGGTTTAATATTGTGTTGAAGACCCTCGATTTCTTTTACAGTCAGTGATGCGCCAGAGCATTGATCTGATAAGGTGGTCTACATTCTTTCTAAATAATTCATTTTACCCTATCTCTAACTCAGTTTCAAGTACTGCCAGAGTCTAAGGGGCATGATCTAAGTTTAAAAACCAGGATGTCTTGCATATCTTCGATTAGAGGCGATCTGGGGACCATCGTAGACAGTTAATGGTTGTTGACCCATGAAGTCTACAGTTACTCTGGCCTTATGTGGTCTAGCGTTGTCTTGTTAAAAAAGTGGAGTTTTCGATCGTCTCAAGATGAGAAAGAATATGCCCCAAGTAGCAATTATACCCAAAAGTAATAATTATTCATCACATCGGCAACATTATGTGCCAACTTCCATGGGATAATCTTCTTGACCCTAAATACTTCATATAGTTGAATGGATTACATTGTTGCACACTTACCGAAAACTTTCCCTAAACGCTACTTGAGGTAGTTCCACTAATTTCTAAATATACCAAATGGCCATTATGTCTTTCGCAACAGTGACAAACTTATGACTCACCCTTAAGGGCAACAGGGACATGTGATCCTTTTGCCTTTTATTATTTTCTTATATTCTTACAAAATCGTAGTCCAGGTTACCTTTTATAAAGACTAGAAATGTCCTGCTACCATACCTAGTAGCACACCATATCATTACACCCACGGTGGATGAAGGTATTTCCATGTCAAACTGTAGATTACGTCTTTCACACGTGACTTCTTAATACTGCTCGACCATTGCACATACCCAAACAGAAGCAGGATTCATCTTAAAGATTTCCTGCTCCATTCCTGATTTAATAGAAGTCTGTTACCGCACATATAAGATGTTTGCGTCAATGCCTCGAAGTCAATGGCAATACCCATTGGGGACGATAATAAAAACCTTAAAACTTCCTATTCGACAATAAACTGCACATCCCGACACCCTTCTGTATTGAAATCACTAATTTACAATGATCCAAGTCTAAGTTAAGGGATCTTTAAGAGCCTGATATCGGCTTGTTCTCCCAATTTTCTAGTTGACACACCTACCTCACACTCAGTTCACAATTCGCCCCCTATCAACTATGACTCGAGGCATACTGTCTGTTAAAAAAAATGAAAATAAACTCTTTAAATTTTAAGCCACAAATAGGAACAAACATACGTAAATATTAATTGGACAGGTCCAAAAATAGTTTTAAAAATTCGACCGTCTGTAATGCTAAAAATTTTTGCACATGTCAGCTTAAGCCAGTTAGAAAATGTTATTTTAACAGTGACTCATAACAACTTAAAAATTGTTTAGAATTTTTTCCGGTATCTCAATCCTGCAGTGCATGATGGAAAATGTGTCAAGTGGTCGCGCCGCCACGAGTGTGTCTGGCACACTAACTGGCCTCTAAAGTATTTTCATCCTAACTGCCGCAACGATAAAAAAAGGATGAAAGTACTTTAGAGGTCAGTTAGTGTGCCAGACACATTCGTGGCGGCGCGACCGCTTGGCACATTTCCCATCATGCATTGCAGGATCGGAATACCTTTTTATATACAGGGTGATTCCTAAGTTAACGCTTTTTTTTAAATGTATATAGAAATCATTAAAGCAAACAACTTTTTTAAACAACTTTTTTCAAAATACTAAAAAATAAGGAACTTACATTCATTTATTGCGGCGAATACGGACCTGTCTTAATTAAGTTGTCCCTTCCCAAGAAGTCTTTGGGCTGTGGTGCTTGGACACGTTGAACGTGATTTTCCCGCAATGTTTTCCACACTTTTTTTACTTAAACCGACCTGATTTGCAATGACCCGAGTACTTGGGTCCAGAATAAGCCCGCAAGAGAAACCGTTGCGCGTACAATCTCAAAGCAACGTTTGCAGATTAATGACTTTCCATAAATAAGAAACATATTCACGTATTTATTGTTTTAGATCTTCGCGATTTAACGATTTATAAAATTAATTCTCGCCTCGTTCGTTAAATGCAATACGACTAACTTACTGTGTGATAAACAAGACAAAAACAAGCGTAAATAAGAAATAAAATATTTATTTATGCCCAGGCACGCACTAGCCACACTTTCAAATATATTTATGTAGCATTGTTATTTTTAGGTTTAAAAAAAAAACTGTTATGTAAAAAAGTTGCTTATTTTAATGAGTTTTATACACAGTTAAAAAAAAGCCTCAACTTAGGAATCACCCTGTATTATCTTACCCTGTCTAGCTAGGCAAACAAAATTAATAAGTTTTTTTTTGACAGCTTATGTCAGATTTTTGTATAGTTCTTGAATTAATCTCTAGAACTTTCCCCTAGTTTTGCATTTTTTCTGCGACTCGGGAAAATTTTCAAAAAATGCGTTCCTTCGAAAAAATTTCCAGAAATAATTTAAGCACTAGGGAGATCATAAGTGAAAATTTATTAATTTTTTACTGGATGCCTTCAAAATATTTTTAAAATAATATATAATATATATTAAAAAAAACTAAATTATTTAACTTTTAGAAATATGCTAAATCACATGGACGAGAAGAAGTTACAATTAATACCCTGCATCAAGGTGAAGAAACTGAAGATTTTAAAGCTTTCTTCCCATCATGGAACCCAGAAATGTGGGACAATGTTGTTGATGTCAGACAACTTGCAAAGAACTTTGAAGAAGACTGAGATCTTAAAAATATTAAAATTACATTATGGATGTTTTTATTTAATGTTTAACAAAGCTTAAATATTACAAAAAATAACATTTTTCACGACTGTTTAATGTTATTTTAAATTTATACATATTTTCACGTGAGAATAGTAGTTTTGCTATCAAAGTTGTTTAAATTTATAGTATTTATGCCTTACATGTTGTGCTTTATTTTATTGTTAAAATATAAAACAAGTGTTTTTAAAATTTGTTGCCACGTTTTAATTATATAGTTTACAGTGGTCTCGAGAAATTTTAGAGGCAGAAGAACAGAAAAAGTTTTAGACAGTTGCGGTGCACCCTTATCATTTCACATGTTTTTTTTTACTTCGTCAAATATATTAAAGCAATTTGTTTTTAAGAATCTATGGTAATTTTGTTAAAGAACCGTTTTGGTTTTCCATTATCGATTTCTTTTTGTTTTTTTTTTAATGGACGACATATTGAGTTTTCTAAAATTAAATTGCAATCCATTGTGTCTTTTCCTGTATTACACTTAAGTAACAAAATAATAATGAGAAAAACAAACAATAAAAATTATATCTAAACGTAAATCTGGCAACAGCGCATCGCAAATTTACACTTAAGAGTGCATTTACGCTACACCTTAGGGGTCGGGCGAGAGGACGCGGAGACGGTTGGCGGAGACTAACAAACTCCCACTACCACAATTTTCGTATAGCCGCATTAAAAATATTATATTTTATTTAGGTTCTTCCAAATTTGGTGTATCGGTGCTATGTTGTTTCCGATTGCAAGCCTACAGGAGATAACGTTTTTCGGTAACTATTTTTCACTTAAGTGACATAAATTATACACAATTTTAAAGGAAGAAAATAATCTATGCCTCTGCTGTAACGGATTTTTGAAATATGAGTCGAGTTAAGAGAAAATATTATCTAAACATAACCAATTTTAGGGTGACTTTCACTCAAGAAAATATTAAAAACTAAACCCAAATTTAAAATACTATTACAGCAGAAGCCTGGATTTAAGTGTTGGCTTTCATATAGTTTTTAAAAATTATCGATAACTTATACCGTTTTTGAGAAAAACATTATGCCCCGAACCCCAAATTGGATCCAATTTTCGCGGCGCGAATGGACTCTTAAAAGTAAAATAATGACACATTTCCATGTAATAATAATTGTTATGTAATGTTTTCAAATAACATTAAATTACCTCAGAAGCTCATTTTACAATAAGTTAAATTTAAGCACGTTTTTTAATGGTTGCTGTTTAAAAGAATCAATTCTAATATTTAAATACTTACAGCCAATGACATCTAAAGATGTCATTGCTTACAGCCCAATTTTAAACAAGGATAAGGTTAAGATCAAAATGATATCAAAAGCTAACAGGCTAAAACAACAATAATCTAGCAGTTGGAGCAGTAATTTTAACGCACTTAAAGTATAAACGGAACATTCCATTTAAGACAAAAAGATTTTATGTAGCACAAAATCATAACAGTACCGGTATTACTGTTTAGTTCCGCATGCCCAAAAACCCCTAAATACCAAATTTCGTAAACACAGCTTTAGAGGTTTAAGCGATATTTAAGCTTTACGGAAATTTTTACTGAATATTTCCCACATATGTTAAAGATCCCATAGCAGAAGTTTAATTTTCGCAAAATTACGGCGGTTATGCACTGCAGAAATCGAAAATTGCATGGCAAGTTTATATTGCTGGCGAAACGTCAAAGCGGATTTTTATTTTCTGGAGTTCCCAGTTATTTCTGAAAATATCCAAATAAATTACACTCGTGCATCAAAATTACCAAACATTTTTTTACGTATTATTTTTACAAATTGCAATCGTTAGTTTTCATATTTTAGAAGATGCCCTCCTCGCGGAGTCGGGGTTTTTCGCGAGAATATGAAAATTAAAAAAAAACATATTTCATTCAAGAATTATCGGTAATTTTGATGCACTTGTACAATTTCTCCAGAAAATGCACTATCCGCATATCTCGGTAACTAGTAGAGATAGAATTTTAAAAATTTGATATCTTACTAAATTTGCCCCATCCCCCAAATTCATCACAATAAAAATAAATAAGAATTCCATTTAAGATAACAAAATGATAACGTGTAGCACAAAACTAAAAAAATTGGCAACACTGCCGATATCACCGTTCAGTTCATCATACCCAAAAATCGCCAGATACCAAATTTTGTAATGGCAGCTTTAGCGGTTCTAAGAATGTTTAAGCGTTGCGGTACTTTTTACTGAAAATGCGGTGTTGTGATATCTCAGCAATAGTAGATATAGAATTTTGAAAATTTGGGATCTTAATAAATTTGGCATGTCAAAATAAATGCAATAAAAATAAATAGGTCACTTCATTTAAGATTCGTTCGTCTTATTAATGACCCCACGCTCACAGAAAGGCTTCCTCCTCTTACCCACCGCCGAGCTGTAGGGGATCTGTCGCTCTTCCATAGGTATTTTCACGGCTTCTGTTCATAGGAGTTGGCCAGTAAATCCCTCTGGCAGCTCCCAACAGAGCAACACGTAGTGCAATTTTATGCACCTTTACAGTTCAGTTAGAGGCCCCGAACTTCCCGATTTCTTCGTTCCTTTCTAGAGTGTCAAGACTATGAACTGCTGCCCGCAGAAGTATTTTCACCTCCACTTCAAATATTTAGTTCCGTCGAACAAACCTTCACCACGCCAAATTGGTACGTGTTGTAGTGTAGGACAGCCTTCGTGGATTCCCAAGATAAAAGATAATAAAAATTTAGCGCAAACTGGAAATGTAGCAACAGTACCTGTTTAATTCCGCATACCCAAAAACCCCCAGATCCCAAATTTGGTAATCAAAGCTGAATTGATTGCAGCGCTCACTAGTGGTCAAATTTTTCGATAAATCATGCTTGATTCAAATGTAAACTATTAGATAAAAATAATAAAAATGGTGCATAAATTTCAGAATACTGGCAGAAATAGTTACTGCAAATTTTATGCATTTTCAACTGCTAGTTGGAAATTAGAAAAAAAGGTCAAAATGGATAAATGCAGTTAAAAGAAAAAAGTTAGCCGAATGACGTTCGGGATTCGAGGTTAGGCGAACTTTCAAATTTGACGTAACAAGAAGAAAACTTATCGTTTCTTGCCGTGTACCGTTTTCCTGGAGTTTTTTAATGATTTGCGAGTTTTAAAAAGAAAAATATTCTTTTTAAAAGACTAAGTAGTGTCTGTGTAGTCTTATGTGATTGTAAATAGAGAAAATGGCTACAAAGCCTTCAAGTAAGTAAAGTATATATTAGTGTTAAGTATATTGAAAGATCCTCGTAAGTTTGTCAGGTGATTTTTCACTTATCGGACCAATTGTCGATTTTTGTCTAAGGTTAATAAAAAAAACTACTCATTAATTAAAAATAAATTATTATTTTTAAAAAACCTGTTTAATATGCTACATTTTTAAATATATTTTTTTATTTTTTATACTGACATTTGTAATGTTACTTAACTGTCATTTGCATTAAGTAAACCGGATAACCTTATTCCCCAATAATAAGGTCTAAGTTCGATTCTACAAAACTCCAAGAACTTTTTTTAATTAAAAACACACTTTTTATACTTACTTTCTAAGCTTTAAAAATGTTTATTCACCATTGGTACTGTACAAGATATCTTGTCTCAGGATACGGAAGGAACTGCTTACTGCGTTTCAGTATAAATAAATATTTTAATTGTGCATGTCCTGAAGAATTTAAAATATTTGTAGACGTAAGTGTATAAGTGTTTTGAAGTTTTTTATTATTAATGGACAGATTTCAGGGAAGCCAAAAACATAATTTATTATTGTAAAATTGTACAGTCATTTTATGTAATACACAAAAGAAAAACTTCAACACCTTATCCGTGGCCCTGATATATATATATATATATATATATATATATATATATATATATATATATATATATATATATATATATATATATATATATATATTTATAATATAATAAATTTACGTAAAATAAATATTATAAGTAATCTTACACCTCTCCCATGGCTTTGAAGCATGATTTAATGCAGCCGTCAGAAGTCGTTGTCATCGCGCACAAAAACCTCGCTAAAGCTTGTGTTAGAAAAAGAAAAAGCAGAGGTCCCTATTTTTTTTGTTTTGTCGACCACTTGCAATGTTTTTCGGTTTTGAGACTGTCTGCTTACCTAATATTAAATTTTTCTAAATTCGCCAATTTTAAATGTGTCTTTGACAGCTGACATTGACCACTTTGGGAATCATCTAAAGTAGAGAAAAGGTAGGATAAATTTAAAACAATATTTTATAAATACAATTGTCGTTTTATTGTTTAATGATTCTACATTTGATTTATAATTTAATTACAAAAGTTAAAAAGAAATCACAAAAATATTTAAAAACTATGCTTTATAAAAGCTGATCGTATCGATAACCTAACGAAAAGTCGCAAATTGAGCAAACTGGCAACTATAAAATGTGCACAATTTGGGGAGCGGGAAAATTAAAGTTGGTCCCACAACAAAAAAAAATAAAAAACAATATTTCCTTGAAGTTCTAGGTATGAAAAAGTTAAGTTTGATTAATGTTAATTAATAGGATATAACGATAAGGCAACTACTAAAAAAAACACAGATTTGAACAAGTAATTAGGAGTTTTAAATGACTATACAATAAGATAAGTTTTGGAAAGAACACTTTATTATAAAAGTTGCTACTGCATATCTGTACCTCAAAGCAAACCATATTAATTTCATTTGTTTTGCAAAAGAATCATTACACATCAGCCAGTTTTATTCTAAAACCTTTCATAGATTAGAAACAGATCATTATTTATTAAGTCATATTTTTAAAAAAGATTTTATTTCGCCCTGTTCTTCGAAAACTAAAAAAAACAATTATTTCTGCCTAGCTTGTAAAATTTCTGTTTTGTGACAATCCAGTTTTGCTCCGAGGTATAGAAATAGTTTCAGAACTGAAACTACGTCTGATTTGGGAAATTTATAAAATAATAGGAAATTTATATATTCCTAATATATGTAATCTGATTTTCTGAAACTGTTTATTTATAACAATTAGCAAGTAACAAAGGATGAATACAAAATTATTACGGTATTATTGCTATATTAGATAAAAATACGAGCAAGCACAGTTGCCTTAAAATTATTTATTTTTATTAAAGAAAAATTAAATATAAAGGTTTTTTCACATTTTCTATACAACATAAAAATAGCTTTTAATAAATGCTATGCTGGAAAGAAATAATAATATATATAAATATAATATATATATATATATATATATATATATATATATATATTTTTATATATATATATATATATATATATATATATATATATATATATATTACGGAACTCTATTAATCAGTTTTTTACTTCTCTTAACATTAAGTGTTCTTCTCAAAACTTTAACACAAGAGCTTTGCAGTCAAATGGTATTTTTCATACAAAGAACCTACTTTTGATGTCAATTGCTTTGTGAAAATTTCCTTTTGATTCTGGTTTGTACTGCATCTGAAATTCTAACCCAAATTTAATTATGCCTAGATTTCTGACGAGAAACACAACATTTTTACAAATAAACATACGCTGCACAATACAGAATATGATTAATTAATAGATATGGTTAATGAAATGATTATCACAAAAAACACATATTAGAAGGGTCCTTACTTTTTATGTTTTTGTTAGTATACAAAACATTTTTAAGTTTTAACTTAAAAAAAAAATATATAGAAAAAGAAAATTTTACAGCTACGAAAATAGAAACAAAAATTAATGCAATTTATTATTTAAGAATCCATCTCGCCAGTTATCTAAAATATTTATCGTAGCAATGGACCTACTGTATTCAGAATCTATAAAAAAATTTTTATTTCTGCCTGTTCATACCACAGATCTACGTTTAGAAAGAGAATAAAAATAACAATTTTTGTGCTTTTTGTACAACTTGTGGTAATGTCTTGTAGAAATAACTGAACCATAATAGTAGGCATTCTTTGGCTTTAAATTTCAATGTTAAATGTTGTGTCTTAAACCGAAAATCTAGATATATTAAAATTTGCTTTTATTTAACAAATAAATAAATAAAATAATAAACCCTACAATATAGACACAAATCTCGGTTTTTACTATTAAAACCATTTCAAAATGTTATTAGCAAATCCAGTATCGCCGATTCAGATTAAACAGTGACAGTGTTACAACTCAGTAATCAGCTAAAAATTTTGTGTAAAAAAGGTGTGAAAGTGGAAGAGAAATTTCTGTTTTTTTTTTATTTTAATCATGCTTTTTTCAGCTGTTCTACTGTCTGTTTTAAATATCTGAATTTAGTAGAAAATACTTTTTATAAGAGGCAGAAGTCACAGTTTTTAGTCTTTATTAATCATACATAATGAAGATGTTATTGATTAAAGTTTTTGAAACGCATTTTCATAATAAAAAACGAGTCAATATCGTAAATATGAATCATAAATTACCGATATTATCTTACAGAAATCACAATCTCGTAAAAATTTGAAACTCGAAAACAAGTTATCACAATTTAAAAATTTATTATCAAAAAACTCACTTGGTTAGTTAAAACTTTAAAAAGAAGTAAAAGGAACACAAATAAAATAAATAGGAATAAAAACAAAATAATAAGTACGGTTAAAAACAAGAAAAAATTTCACAATATATACAGTTCTATAATACACACAAGACGTCTAAAAGTTGTATATTACCTTGTAGATTTTTTTATAATGCCTAAAGATATAAACACTATTTTTTATATATCAGACACCGAAAGTTGTATGTGAGTTAATCGCGATTACATTTTTAGTTTTAGGATAACATTTTGTTTGTATGGTTTGGTATGAGTGTATATTAAACATAGTCAAATTCTCATTGCACATAAAAATCACCTGGCAGAAAAAGAAGTACAATGTTTACTAAAGACGATTTTACACCACTGACCAATCTTCAACGACAATACCTGAATTAAAAGGAGCATCATATTTTCAATATATCATCCAGAAATGTCAAATTTGGAAGACGTACAGAAAAATACAAAGAAGAGAACTCATTATAAGAATGTTGTCAAAAGTTTACCATGTACCTTTACCACAATCGAAAGGGGGAATAAAAGTCGTTAGTCTACTAACAGGATACTGTGGTCTTAGGTACCAACTAAGCAGAACGGTTTTTAAATTTCGTAGTTTTTAAGTAATTATTCACTGGTACAAAGAATAGAAATCTTATCAATTACGCATTCCACAATAACCTTTTAATTCTGATTTTGTCAGCGAGTATCACAATTAATAAAAATTAGACTTATTAATCTTAGGTAAACATCAACATAAAAGGTGATTTACGAACGAAATATTTTCGTTGTTATAAGAAGAATAAAAATTGTTATAATTTAGTAATACCTACAGAATAAAGATAGAGAATATGTTTTTTTATAAGAACGTAATTTTATTAAACAAGTGACTTAAAAAAAGAGGACAAAATAATATTTTTTTACATACTTTGTATGTTACGTCAATATTAACTTTTATCAAATACTCCAAGCATATTTGTAATAACATACAGAGGATAGGAAGTAAAACTGTTATTTTTCAGTTTTTTTATGAATTCGAAACGTTAAATAGTCAGATATACTAAATATGCTTAAAATTTTCATAAAATACTCTTAACCGCGTATCCTACATAAAAAAATACAAGTTTAGCCTGTCCTTTTCTTTTTCACCCTATATAAACAAAAATAGTCTTAAAATGCGGGCACTAAGTGTCCTTATAACTTTAGTTTTCTCCTTATAACAACCTCAATCTTTTGCTGCCAGGTTTTAGAAAAATACTTAAAAATATTCATAACAGGTACACCGCCTTCTTATTCGTAAGATTATCGCTATAAATATTTAATGCTTTTAACATTTTGCACCGTCTTACATAAAACAAAGACAGGCAAAGGCAATTTGCCACCAAAGTGACAACAATTATTCTATAAAACACTTGACTGTCCCAAAATGTAAAAAAGGTCCAAAAAAAACTTAGATTTTGCAATAAATTATATTGCTATAATGTTTAATTGCGTAAAGTTAAGTATGCTATATTTAAAACCTAACCAAACTGTTGTCGCCATTTTTAATTAAATTTTCGTTTTAATACGTCACTAAAAATATAATTTGACGTACATTAGTCAAAAATACACAGCAGAGTGTTTTTTCCATGCATATTTTTTTAACTCCTAACACAATTTTTTTTTACTGGGATGTTAAAAAAAAAATTCTGAAAATAAGCTCTTAATATTAACTCTAAGTTCCTCTCCAGAGGAGTCTGGACCTGGTGGAAGAAATATAAAAGGGTGTGAGCCACAATAGACCGATCGGTCGCGGTGGCAGGTGTTCTACCCACTCACTTTAAACCTACCTACCTCTCCAAAGCGTGGAAAGATTTCCCATTTAGAATACACACAATATCTATATCTCAGCTGCATTTAACGCTATCATATTGGTCCAAAGTGGGATTTACTCAGGATTAAATGCTATACAAAAGTACCTTTGCGCCGTAGCTGTAAAATTGTACGGTCACTAAATCAAATTTTTATCGAATTTTGCCATTTTTTTCAAGTTATTTTATAAACGGCTGAGATATAAAAATTAAAAAAAAATTAAAATTTACGTATATTTTAAATGGGAAACGTTTCCACGCTCTGGAAAATACTTAGAGTTAATATTAAGGGTTTAAATTCTCAGGATTTTTTTGACACATCGCCAATAAAATTTTGTGTTGGAAGCAAAAAAATAGTGTAAAAAGAAACACCCTAATATACAGTTGCATCTAAAATACTAAATTTGGTATCACTGGTTGGTTATCTTTTTAAATTAAATTGCCAAAATTTTCCTAACTGTTTTTGGATTAATTAGTGATTTTTCTTGGGTCCTAATTCTTGATGTTCCGGATTATAAATAAATTTAACTTAAAAGTGTTTTTGTAACAATAGAGTATTGAAATTTATAAAATATCGCATACCTATTTTTATTTGGATATACCAAACACTAATAACATATCTACTCCTATTGACTTTTTCCAAAGTGAAAATGTGCTTAAACATTACATATGTTGAATGTTTAATGAATTGTTACAAAATGTAAAAAGATATATTTAAATCTAAATTAAGTATCCAGATGGTTGAAGAGACTTTGAACGTTTAGTTTATGTGACTAAGGCGAACGGAAAGACCGTTCAATCACGGTGGGTTTAAATGTTTTTTTTTACTTACAATTAGTAAAAATTCAACATTGTTAGTGTTTAGCATATTAAATCATTTTAATTCTCCATTGTTACAAAAATTTTTTTAGTTCTGAAAGAGGTTTAAATATGCTAATTAATTAAAAACGTTCACAATTAAACTTTTGTAATTATTAAATATATGACCGAGAAATTCAATAAAAACTACTAATATATTTTAATGTAAACTGCACAACAAAAAGATCGTACCATTTAATTTTTAGACCAATTTTCAAACTGCTCTAACTTTTTTAAAAATTAATTTTTTTAAATATTCAAAACGAAGTTTAAAACCTTGTTTCTTCTACTTTAAGCTGTATTGATTTAGTTTTAGTAAGATAAATATTATTATGATGTACAGGGTGATCAATAGAGTGCTGCAAAAAAACAAAAAAATCAAGTGTGTCCCATTTCAGTGGTAATTTTTTTTGGTCGTTATAATACGTGTTGTTGCCAAAGTCATATCAATATCTCATTAGACGTTTTTGAATGAGTCTGGTTGGTAATTCTACATGTCAAATTTTGAACATTTAAAAGCTATAACTGGAAAATGAATTGATGGATTTCAACGAGTGTTTCATATTTGGAAAGCTCATTTCATGTAGATTTTTTATGTTCTAGGCATTTTTCGATAGGTTATAATTTTATGAGTATACGGGGCCAACAAATACCAAAAACGTTGCTGACTTAGAAATCCTAAATATAGGGTAAATTATTGAACGCCAAAGGGACCATATGTGTGTGTTTTGTTTTAAAAATGGCCAAGTTAAAGTTTGTGTCAATATCTCGAAACGATCTCTACCGTTAATCGATTTATGCTGTTTAAGTGCCTGAAAACTTATTCAGCAAAAATGCGTCGTTATTATGGCATTAGGTCTGAATGGTAGTAATTCCAACAACGTCTTAAAGTTTTAAACATCTTTAAACATAAATTAGGGTATTTGGTGTTGTACACCATGATATACGGAGTGATCAACAAAGTGCTTTCAAATTTATTATGGTATCCATAATTACCGCAACATTAGGTACAGAACGGCCTTGTTTGCGCAACATGTTTTAGATTAAAATTGTTGGGCTTGAGACTCTTTTTAGTACGTTTCGGTGTCCAAAAACTTACCGCACTATATTTTTTAGTTGATTTTAGCTTAGTTTTGCCATTTTCAAAGAGTCAAATTACCTTTACAAAAAACAAAAAAATGTTTACTTAATACATTGAATTTATCTTTACAATCACTTAAACAGCATAAATCGATTAACGGTAGAAATCGTTTCAAGATATTGACACAAACTTCAACTTGGCCATTTTTAAAACAAAACAAACACATATGGTCCCTTTGGCGTTCAATAATTTACTCTATATTCAGGATTTCTAAGTCAGCAACGTTTTTGGTATTTGTTGGCCCCGTATACTCATAAAATTATAATCCATCGAAAAGTGCTTAAGAAATAAAAAATTTACGTGAAATGAGCTGTCCGAGTATGAAACACTCGTTGAAATCCGTTAATCCATTTTCCAGTTATAGCTTTTAAAGAATTGATTACCAAAATTTGAGTTTAAAGTGATCGCAAGCCAGAGGTCCTCAATTCAAAACTGGTATAAACGTCTAGAAATATTGATATGACCTTGGTTACAACCCATATTATAACGACCAAAAAAATTACCACTTAAATGGGACCACTCAAATTTTTTGTTTTTTTCAGAAGTCTATTGATCACCCTGTAAATCATGATAATATTCATCTTACTAAAACTAAATGCAATACAGCTTAAAGTAGAAGAAACGCGGTTTTAAACTTCGTTTTAGATATTCAAAAAAGTTAATTTTTAAAAAAGTTACAGCAGTTTGAAAATCTTTTTGTTGAGCAGTTTATATTTAAATCTCATATTTGTAGCGTTAATAGTATTATAAAAGCTGCCTGTTAGTTGCATACACAATTTCTTGCCGAAAAGAAGGCGACACCTTAAAGTTATGAGCAAACTATTAACGACCTTTTTCAAGAACGTCCTTTAAAATCTATCCTCCATACTTAACTGAAAAATTGTAGATTTTACTGGGGAGAATTCATTAACGTTTAAATTGATTAAACTCAATTTAAACTATACTAAAACTATTGGCATCACAGTCAAATCCACTAACATTCAGTTCTCGGTTTAAATTATTTTCTTACAATATATACATTTACACCCTAACAGGAGTCTCACTTTTTAAAATTATAACAATATGGCCTCATTTTGGTAGGTTTATATACCAAAAAACCTTAAATAAATTAACTATATTGACACAAATTACACAACAGTTTTAGGCCTAAGCTACCTCATTTCTTTTACTGGCTTTCTCCGCTTTACGAAGTTGTTTCTCCTTTTCTCTTCTATCCTTTTTCCAGTTGTTTCCTCTCCTTTTCCGCCTGTACCTTTAACTCTTTTATTTTTCGCTTAAGGCGATTTTTGTCGTCACTTGTTATGCCTAAAATTTTGAAATCAGCTGACGTGAGCAACATCAAGGCGCTGCCGTTGACTTGAAGTTCCGCGAATTTAGGTACGTGCTGTTCTAACCCTATTTGTAACAGCCACTGGCAAACCTACAAAAATACTATCTTAAGCCACCATATTTAGCGATGCATTTATTTTAAAGTGAATTTTACAAAGAGATATTTGTGTTTCAAGACCGCTTTGTATATATTGTGTGTGAAGCTAAAACTTTGCCTAGATGTAAGGCATTATGTAAATTTTTGCTCTTCATAGGTCTGAAATCCTTAACCTCGAAGCTCGATGAGTCTGTAGCCCTTACCTACCAGTTATCACTCTCACCCAAGATTGAGAGAGAAATTGGCAATTTAAATTAAAAATAGTTATCAATAAATAGACAAAAAGGTAAGACACGAAAGGACAATAGTCTGAAAAAGTCTACAGTTTACTACTCTTAATTACAGTGCATTCTCACCACAAAATATTGCCTTTTTGTTTTTTAGCATTTCAGGTTGCCTTTTACAATTACACAGCCCCACAAAAAAAAGTTGAAAGTCCGAAAGACTTGATCATAGTATCTTTATGTTTTGGTTAAAGGTCAGTTTGACCCCATCAGGTCAGAATTAAGGGCACTTCAAGGTCAAATCTGCATAATGATATTCGTAATCAAATTTAAAGAGTGTATACTTATGTTTTTGAGGTCGCTGAGTACGAATCTGTGGTCAAATCTGTAAAATTATAATTTTGGCAGATTTGACCTTAAAATATCTCGTGACCATGCCCCGGGGTCAAATTGACAGGATTCATATTCAGCGACTCAAAACATAAGTATACACTCTTTAAATTTAGTTGCAATTAATTTTGCGAATTTGACCTTAAAATGCCTTTGACCCTGACCTGATGGGGTCAAACCGACCCCGGATCCGAATTCAGCGACCCCAAAAACATAAACAAACCATGTTTAAGTCTTTCGTAACTTTAGGACATTTCAAAGTCAAATCTACAAAATTAATCGCAACCAAATTTGAATAATGTATACTTAAGTTTTTGAGGTCCCTGAATCCGAATTCGTGGTCAGTTTGACCCTATCAAATTTGGTTGCGATTTGACCTTGAAATGCCCTGGACCCTGACCTGATGGGGTCAAACTGACCCCGGAATTCAGATTCAGCGACCCCAAAACATACCATGGTCAAGTCTTTCGGATCTTCAACTTTTTCTGTGGATCTGTTTTATCTAATTTAAAGCACAAATTCGAAATACATTAATTCACTTTTTGTTTGACGGGGCTTTCAAAAGGAACACCTTTAGAAAACTATGACTACCGATTATATAGGCAAACCACTTTTCAGTTATGGCTTTTTGTTATTTTAGAAAACTGCTTAAAATTTCTTTACTAATGACTTACTATTGTCATTAGGTTTTCTGATTTGATCATAGTCCCTGTATAACTTCTTACTTTTAAAGGTGTTCGCCCATTACAGCGACGCGGCGCGGCGTGATGCGATGCGATGTTGCCAGATGGGGGGTTCATTTATTACATGTAAAGTATCCGATCATTTAACGCGCCGCCGCTTAGCGCCTAGATAGGCGGGATTCAATTTAATTACATGTAAAGTATGCCTGATGCATTTAAGGGCTGCCGCGTCGTCGCTAGTGGCGAGAACCTTAAGTGAGCTTTCTCCCTTTTTATAAGACATTATTCTCTAAAAATCTGCTCTTTTTATACTCAAATACTATAAGAAAAGGCGGCAAACACTATGTCTAGAGCTGCGGCAGCGGTTGGACTCAATCTTTCTAATCCCACAATTTTTAATTTATATAGCTTCTCTAGTGCTTCAGCAACATTTAAGACCATTGTGAGTTTTGGTGCTTAAATATGTTACGGCACCATAATACAATATTTTTTGGCTAGAATAAATAGTCAGATCCTCTACCAAAGAGTTAATTAACACAGAAGGTAAACAGCCAAGACCCTTTTGTATTACTTTTAAAACAAACACCATTGTCCACATTTCCCTACGCAAATAAAAAAAGCAAAAAGAGAATTAACTTTCTTAAGAATCCTTCTCTTTAAACGACAACAATATTCAATAAATCGCACCTCTACTTAAATTGTGTCATAACGCAAAAAAGCAAAGTATTGAGAAAAGGCCGTTTAAAAAATAGGCGCACAATTAGTGTTTCAACAATTTTCAAAGGTTTTTAAACTCTATAAAACAGCGTATTAAGTATACTACAAATATCAATAATTTTTTTTTGATACTAAGGATAAAAAATCGAAAAAGGAGGAGGGTAAAATTCAGCCTTTTTCCCGATCATATTCGTGAAAATTTAAATTTTTATTTGGGCCATTTTAGTATATTTATAATAAATCTAAGTATCTTAATTTGCATCTATAATAAATTGGTAAAAAAATCAGAATGGTAAGTACCAAAAAAAACCTTTAAACTTGCTATTTTTTATTGAATTTTTGCCATTTTACGCGTTTTTTAAACTTTAATTTTTAAAAGATGCAAGCACCAAAATATCGGGTGATTCAAGAAGAACGCCGGCCTGTAAAATTAATTTATTTTCATAAAGCCCGGTTCTGACGGGTGCAATTTTTAAGGGGGAATTTACAACTTCGCCGCGAACGTCCCCTTTTTTAAAATTAGAGGTTCACACCCAAGTTTACACCCTTTTTTTACTGTTGCATCAATTTCTTTTGGGGAAA